>OY759266.1:10527597-10592597 GCA_963662155.1 Lamellibrachia columna | reverse complement strand
GATAGCATAACTGACTGGATAGAACAATGGCTGACTGACAGAAGACAACGAGTTGTAGTAGATGGAGAAGTTTCAAATTGGAAATCGGTTTTGAGTGGGGTACCTCAAGGATCAGTATTAGGACCTATATTATTCTTAATTTATATCAATGACTTGGACGACAGTAGAACAAGTAACGTACTGAAATTTGCGGATGACACAAAACTGTTTAGAAAGGTTAATACTGATGGTGATAAACAACATTTACAAAACGATCTAGACAGATTAGTGAAATGGTCTGAGAAATGGCAGATGATGTTCAATTTTGGGAAATGTAAATGCCTACATACAGGACATAGGAACTTGAATGTAAACTATAAAATGGGAGATACTGTTCTGGGTACTACTGTAAAAGAAAAGGACTTAGGAGTTACAATAAGCGCTGATATGAAAGTTTCAGAGCAGTGTGGTATTGCAGCTTCAAAGGGTAATACAATTCTTGGTTTGATTAGAAGAAACATAACATACAAGGGAAAAAAGTTAATTATACCTCTTTATAAAGCAATAGTTAGACCTCATTTAGAATACTGTATACAAGCATGGAGACCATATCGTAAGAAGGATATAGATACGCTTGAACGCATACAAAGGAGAGCAACTAAAATGATTCCAGAACTGAGAGACCTTAGTTATGAAGAACGCTTGAAAGAATGTGGTTTAACAACTCTAGAGACAAGGAGGTTAAGAGGAGATCAGATTGAAGTTTTTAAGATATTGAATGGGTATGAAAATATTGATAGAAATATGTTTTTCTCACTCAAGAAGGATAGCAGAACTAGAGGACATGAGGTAAAATTAGTAAAGGATCAATGTAGATTGGACATCAGGAAGCACTCGTTCTCACAGAGGACAATAAATGAATGGAACAAATTGTCTACAGATTGTGTAACTGCTAGCAGCGTGAATATGTTTAAAAACAAGGTTGACACATATCTCAGGAGGGCGGGCTATAAGTAGATGAACATTGTTGGACTCTCGATAAGCCAATGGCTTCCTTGTCCACTTGCCATCTGGGCCTTTGGCTTGGATGGCAAATCTTGTTAAATCTTGTTAAATACACAAACAAACAAACAAACAAACAAACAAACATACATACATACATACATACATACATACATACATACATACATACATACATACATACATACATACATACATACATACATACATACATACATACATACATACATACATACATACATACATACATACATACATGAAGCTCCATGAGAGACAATAGAATTTGCTGAGAGGTCATCGAGAGGTATGTTATAGAGGTGTTCCAGAGACGCAAGACACGTCGACGTTGCTGACAGACAAGAGAAGACACGTGTAGCCCCATGTGAGACACAAAGACTCACGCGGCCTCTTGGAGGCAGCCATGTATGCTGGATCTCTGGAACTACGAGGTATCATATAATATATATTTCAAACACTATATAAGTAAGTGACTTCATTGCATCAGTGTTCGTTCCACTGGACTAGGATCTTTTATGCATTGTTATAAATGAATTGCATCGGCGAATGTGCTCGTGTGAAGAGCAAACCACGCGATGTTGTTGTTATGACAAAGCATGCTTGAGATTATTGGCTTCATATGTGACTCTGTCGGTGTCGATTTCACTACGTGCCAGCATGCGTTGCATCTTCACTAGTGCAGTGCAACCCTTGCCACAGCATTGTGTGCCACGTGTATTTTTCGCATTCACAGTATTTAAACAAACTCAGTTACGTCCAACCCCAGAACATTTATGAACGTTTACTTGTCAACTTCTTTATGCCGCTGAAACATTCTCAAGAATCCACCTCCACTTCAAATTTGAGAATTTAATGCTCCATGCTGCTCGCCTTCCGGTAAAGTGAAGCCCATTCCGCTTAAATTAATTTCGCTCAGCAGAGCTCACTACACATGTACGAAGCCGACTTCATCTTTAATGTATAGGGGAAGGCAGTGTTAGTTGAGCCATTTTTCATTCTTTTTGATGTCTAGGGACCAATCATATTCAAAAGTCCAAATTGTTTTCACTCACATAGACTATGATTATTAGTAGATCATTTTAAACAAATATAATATATCTAGTATGCATAGATACTTATATATAGCTGATTCAAATAAGGTTGGTAAACTGGCTCAACTAACACTTGGTGTGGGGTAAGTTGAGCCACATTGTAGCGTAAGTTACATAAATGCTTTATTTGTATAATTTATGCCTTGTATAATTTATGCCTTGTACAAAAACATTCGTAACAACTCAGCCAACACATCTACCCAATGGGTACAACACGTCTCTGACAAGTCTAAACACTTTATTAATAAGTCAACACACTTAAAATTAATAACTTATAGGCCAATCGCAATCAGTGTAACTAACTGCTAATATGTTGCCTTGTAGCTCTCCGATGTCCCAATTTGTTAGGAAAAATTAATTCCTTGATGCATTTTGGGATAAAGAACACTCGTTTTCATTCTTTAATTGCTGCTCAACTAACCCTCCCTTGGGCCCTGGGTGGCTCAACTAACCCTCCCTTGGGCCCTGGGTGGCTCAACTAGCCCCGTTTCGACAATTAAGCTTATTTAATTAACTTCACATTAATGCACCAAATAATGTAAATAATCTTCTTCTCTTTACATAGTTAGCCATTTGTATGTGCACAAATAATAAAGTCAGGTCACGTGAATTGATAGTTTACACGCCAGCAGACATTAATCACAATTACCAAGAGTTTCGAAAAACATACATTTAACTCACATTTTCTGACCGTTGTGACAAATGTCACCTATTATACGTCAATCGTATTCTAATGACATGTTCAATCACTGGGTGGTACCATGTAACTGTCGCTGCTGTAGTTTCCCGGGAAACGTGGGTGGCTTAACGAACCCTGTGGCTCAACTAACACTGCCTGCCCCTACCTACCGTAATTCTGCATTGATAGCTCTTGTCCTATAAGTGTGTGCGCACGTGTGCGTTTGCGTTTGCGTGTGCGTGTGCGTGTGCGTGTGCGTGTGCGTGTGCGTGTGTGTGTGTGTGTGTGGGGGGGGGTGTACGGATGTACTTACGTACGTACGTATCCATATATGTATGTATGTATGTTTGTATATGTGAGTGTGTGTGTATGTATGTATGTATATATGTATGTATGTATGTATGTATGTATGTATGTATGTATGTATGTATGTATGTATTTATTTGTTGTGTGTGTGTGTGTGTGTGTGTGTGTGTGTGTGTGTGTGTGTGTGTGTGTGTGTGTGGGGGGGGGGGTGTACGGATGTACTTACGTACGTACGTATCCATATATGTATGTATGTATGTATGTATGTTTGTATATGTGTGTATGTATGTATGTATGTATGTATGTATGTATGTATGTATGTATGTATGTATGTATGTATTTATTTGTTGTGTGTGTGTGTGTGTGTGTGTGTGTGTGTGTGTGTGTGTGTGTGTGTGTGTGTGTGTGTGTGTGTGTGTGTGTGTGTGTGTGTGTGTGTGTGTGTGTGTGTGTGTGTGTGTGTGTGTGTGTGTGTGTGTGTGTGTGTGTGTGTGTGTGTGTGTGTGTGTGTGTGTTCGTGCGTATGTGCGTGTGTGCATGTGGACGTGTTTGATAGTGTGTGTTCATCGATTGACTAATCTCGGTCTTATTCTATTTTTGTTCTTATATTCGATGGTGACGTCGCCTGTGCGTGCACTAGCAGCCTAAGCACGTGCTCAACTAATTCGGCCTTCCCATGCTGATTGGACTTCAATAGTGTTGTGATTCGTCTAGACGCTTCGTGTTCAGAATACAACTCAGCTAAGCCCTTTCGAAGATATATACGCCCTGTCTGGAGTTTTCGTCAGAATCGACAACTCTTTTGTATGCAAGAAAATGATAATACTGCAGACTGGATGCAAGAGGCTGTTGTTTGATGTGACGTAAACGAACTCTGCCATCTTCGTGAGAGGGGGCCACCAATGAATCCCAGCCGCCGTGGAAGGCTTCTGTTGCAGCAACGGTGGACCGTCTCCTTCGGCGCTGTCATGAAAACTCGATACTCTCCCTGTAATGGTAATGTAATGTAATGTAATGTAATGTAATATAATGTAATGTAATGGTAAAAGCCTTATACATTTGGCATAGATATTACTAACACGCAGGTGGTATGGCTGTGCGCCAGGTCGAAAAACCAAAGTGTTCTGTGGTTGGACGTCTTGCGGCAATTGATTAGACAAAGTGATTCGTGGCGGTGCGTCGATGTTCCAGTTAATGTAGGTCAGTGGAGGTCTGACACGGACAGCCTTTACCGTGTTTTGACGCACGAAGATTAAAGAATTATTAAAGAAAAAGTGCCCCCAAAGTTATGCTAATTGACGTGTGGGAAGTTTCGGTATTATGAGATATGAGCCACTTTTGTTACATTGATATTCTGGAACCGTATTACTAGACAGTTGCTGTGTGTAAATTTGACGTAAAACTTCTTGTGGTAGACTATTTCTATGGGCATTGTTGCACACGTAGGTTTTCTCCTTTTCCAATGAGGTGGAAGAGAAAATACTCTCCAATTGGCTCATATTACCATACGCGTTGGAAATATGAGCATGGCCAGTGAATACTATGGGCATACGTGATTATATCACCCAAGATGATCCCAGACACACCAGAGTCATAGCCTAACTCAATACAGGAGTCATTACTGAACATGGGTACACGGACACATGCACTCACACACGCTCGCACTCACACCCCCCCACTATAAACAACACACACGAATCATTACTCAACATGAGCACACACACCTACGCACGCACGCACGCACGCACGCACGCACGCACGCACGCACGCACGCACGCACGCACGCACGCACGTACGCACGCACGCACGCACGCACGCACGCACACACGCACGCCCCACGCACGCACGCCCCACGCACGCACGCCCCACGCACGCACGCACGCACGCACGCACGCACACACACACACACACACATGGACGCACGCACGCACGCACGTACGTACGCACGCACGCACGCACGCACGCACACACATCATTCTAAATAAATGTTGTAAATATATATACCCCCAGACTAACGAGACAACTAGCACGCCGTGTGACTGAGAATATTAGTTGTCTAGTGTTATCGTGTGACACTGACAGCCGCTGGCACATTACTGTGTATTGACCGGACAACTCGCAAACAAGTGACACCGCGCACACCGCACCAGTGGCTTCACTTCGGATGGAGACGTCGCTGTCACATTGGTTGTTTATATCTGGTGATCTGACTTTTACGAGTTATCGGTGACATTAGAATGATGACAACCGTGAAGATAGGTCAACGCCTGGTAATTTGTTGATGCGTTAGATCTACGTAGTAGATAAAACTAGTATGAGCATGACTTGTTTCTAAAACAAAAAACAATGCCATTTTTACGGTTATATTAGAGCTCCATCCGAGCTAGTGTGTGTCGTAGTGACCACGACTTGTGTGTCGCAGTGACCACGACTTGTGTGTCGTAGTGACCACGACTTGTGTGTTGCAGTGACCACGACTTGTGCGTCGTAGTTACCACGACTTGTGTGTCGCAGTGACCACGACTTGTGTGTCGCAGTGACCACGACTTGTGTGTCGTAGTGACCACGACTTGTGTGTCGTAGTGACCGCGACTTGTGTGTCGTAGTGACCACGACTTGTGCGTCGTAGTTACCACGACTTGTGTGTCGCAGTGACCACGACTTGTGTGTCGCAGTGACCACGACTTGTGTGTCGTAGTGACCACGACTTGTGTGGCGTAGTGACCACGACTTGTGTGCCGTAGTGACCACGACTTGTGTGTTGCAGTGACCACGACTTGTGTGTCGTAGTGACCACGACTTGTGTGTCGTAGTGACCACTACTTGTGTGTCGTAGTGACCATGACTTGTGCTAGTTCGTTTGTGCTTGTGTATTATTTTGTTTTGGTGAAATCATCTGTGAAACTATTAGATTATTTTTTACAGGGTCCGGTCAATAGTCAATACAACAGGGAATGGCAAAAGTGGCTCGGCCACTATATCTACACCATGTCTATGTCTACACCATGTCTATGTCTACACCATGTCTATGTCTACACCACGTCTATGTCTACACCATGTCTATATCTACACCATGTCTATATCTACACCATGTCTATATCTACACCATGTCTATGTCTACACCATGTATATATCTTCACCATGTCTATATCTACACCATGTCTATGTCTACACCATGTCTATGTCTACACCATGTCTATGTCTACACCATGTCTATGTCTAGACCATGTCTACGTTTACACCATGTCTATATCTACACCATGTCTATGTCTACACCATGTCTGTTATTTAAGTTATTCAAGTTTTAACGAACGATCAAATAAATTCATTTCTTTCTTAATAATATACGCATTCAACATTAAACATCAACAAACCTAATTTTCGATGTGATGCGTCATTCAAGGAGGGGTTCTAAGAATAGAAATACAATTACTTGTTTGTCAGCCATGCTGTTGCCCAAGGGACTATGCTAACGACATTGTATTTTCATTATTAAGTACTACTGCAGTCGATTAGCTGTGTTAATTAATCTGTGCTCACTATTTTTAGAAGGATTACTTACATATTTATCCAAATTGTTACAATGTCAGGGGAGCTGACACTTTCTCTCGTAATTAAGAAATCAAAACCAGACTGCACGCCTACGAACGTCTACGTGCATCCAGGCACGGCAGAGGCATTGCCAACCAAATTAATTGACGCACCACCATCATCCAATCGCCAGCCTGGATAGAAACAAAGTGATAAAAAACCAGACTACACGCCTACGAACGTCTACGTGCATCCAGGCACGGCAGAGGCATTGCCAACCAAATTAATTGACGCACCACCATCATCCAATCGCCAGCCTGGATAGAAACAAAGTGATAAAAAACTACGCATACACAAGTTCGCATATGTTAATTATATATGTTAATTCGATACAAAGATACACGCTCATGTAGTGAGGATGTGGCACAATGTGACACATGTAGTGAGGATGTGGCACAGTGTGACACATGTAGTGAGGATGTGGCACAGTATGACACATGTAGTGAGGATGTGGCACAATGTGACACATGTAGTGAGGATGTGGCACAGTGTGACACATGTAGTGAGGATGTGCACAATGTGACACATGTAGTGAGGATGTGGCACAGTGTGACACATGTAGTGAGGATGTGGCACAATGTGACACATGTAGTGAGGATGTGGCACAGTGTGACACATGTAGTGAGGATGTGCACAATGTGACACATGTAGTGAGGATGTGGCACAGTGTGACACATGTAGTGAGGATGTGGCACAGTGTGACACATGTAGTGAGGATGTGGCACAATGTGACACATGAAGTGAGGATGTGGCACAGTGTGACACATGTAGTGAGGATGTGGCACAATGTGACACATGTAGTGAGGATGTGGCACAGTGTGACACATGTAGTGAGGATGTGGCACAATGTGACACATGTAGTGAGGATGTGGCACAGTGTGACACATGTAGTGAGGATGTGGCACAATGTGACACATGTAGTGAGGATGTGGCACAGTATAACACATGTAGTGAGGATGTGGCACAATGTGACACATGTAGTGAGGATGTGGCACAATGTGACACATGTAGTGAGGATGTGGCACAATGTGACACATGTAGTGAGGATGTGGCAAAATGTGACACATGTAGTGAGGATGTGGCACAATGTGACACATGTAGTGAGGATGTGGCACAGTATGACACATGTAGTGAGGATATGGCACAATGTGAAACATGTAGTGAGGATGTGGCACAATGTGACACATGTAGTGAGGATGTGGCACAGTGTGACACATGTAGTGAGGATGTAGCACAGTATGACACATGTAGTGAGGATGTGGCACAATGTGACACATGTAGTGAGGATGTGGCACAGTGTGACACATGTAGTGAGGATGTGCACAATGTGACACATGTAGTGAGGATGTGGCACAGTGTGACACATGTAGTGAGGATGTGGCAAAGTATGACACATGTAGTGAGGATGTGGCACAATGTGACACATTGGTGAGGATGTGGCACAGTATGACACATGTAGTGAGGATGTGGCACAGTGTGACACATGTAGTGAGGATGTGGCACAGTGTGACACATGTACTGAGGATGTGGCACAGTGTGACACATGTAGTGAGGATGTGGCACAGTGTGACACATGTAGTGAGGATGTGGCACAGTGTGACACATGTAGTGAGGATGTGGCACAGTGTGACACATGTAGTGAGGATGTGGCACAGTGTGACACATATAGTGAGGATGTGGCACAGTGTGACACATGTAGTGAGGATGTGGCACAGTGTGACACATGTAGTGAGGATGTGGCACAATGTGACACATGTAGTGAGGATGTGGCACAGTATGACACATGTAGTGAGGATGTGGCACAATGTGACACATGTAGTGAGGATGTGGCACAGTATGACACATGTAGTGAGGATGTGGCACAGTGTGACACATGTAGTGAGGATGTGGCACAGTATGACACATGTAGTGAGGATGTGGCACAATGTGACACATGTAGTGAGGATGTGGCACAATGTGACACATGTAGTGAGGATGTGGCACAATGTGACACATGTAGTGAGGATGTGGCACAATGTGACACATGTAGTGAGGATGTGGCACAATGTGACACATGTAGTGAGGATGTGGCACAGTGTGACACATGTAGTGAGGATGTGGCACAGTGTGACACATGTAGTGAGGATGTGGCACAATGTGACACATGTAGTGAGGATGTGGCACAATGTGACACATGTAGTGAGGATGTGGCACAGTGTGACACATGTAGTGAGGATGTGGCACAGTGTGACACATGTAGTGAGGATGTGGCACAATGTGACACATGTAGTGAGGATGTGGCACAATGTGACACATGTAGTGAGGATGTGGCACAATGTGACACATGTAGTGAGGATGTGGCACAATGTGACACATGTAGTGAAAGAGAACAACGTATTCGAAGCTACCCCGTATTCACCATAGTAATTTGGTGGTACACTTTTTTCCCAAGTGCAACACAAACGTAATTCAAATATATAAAATATCACTATGTTGATTTATATAGCAATAATCTTTTGCATTTGGTCTTGAGATCACACGACAGTGACATTTCTCTAATGTATGTGTTGACGTCATTCCCCTGTGTAACACTTTCGTCAGTTGTGGATAACAATTTCAGAGATTTATTAGTTTTGTAAAAACATAAATTGCGTGTTATTTCAAAACTTAACTCTGCGCGAACAAAGTTTTGTTTGTTTTAAACTAAGCATTATTTTAGATTCAATGAAACCGTATAGTTTCAATGATTAGAACTATGAAAAGGGTGCTGTGTGGTCATGACAATTAAGGTTTTTAATACAGTGCTTTTCTAAAATAACAAAACGTTCCATAATTCTAGATTTGCTTGTGTGTACCAACAATGGTACAGTATGGCCTGTGACAATCTAGACCTTCACTGACTCATACACTAGAGCTGTGTTGTTTTAATGCGTTTCATGAAATGAAAGCCAGGATATGAATATAATAAGTAATATATATATATATATATATATATATATATATATATATATATATATATATATATATATATATATATATATATATATATATATATATGCCTACAAAAGCCATTTAGCCATGTTAAACGCGAACGGAATATATCAGAGGTGGTAGATAACTAGTTGCATTATTATTTAAAAACCAATCGTAGAATATATGTTGTTTTCTTTTTAAACTAAAAACATGAACATGCATTGTGTCATATAGATGTGGTCAAATCCATGGCGATGTATCTTACATATGTTTTCTCTCGTTAAGGACCGGTGGTATTTGCAGGAGACTCGGGATTGATAAACCACGGGTTGTGCGTGTATGTTAAGAACCAATGTCACCTTCACCACGCAATGGCGCGTCTGCGTTGCATTTGTTTTAGAAGGTGCAACGTCTCTAGTCACATGGACGTTATAGCTTGTAGAATTAGAAACAGGAACAGCAAATATCTACCTCACATGTCCGATAGTTGCACAAGCATGTGCACAGGATTCCCTGACGTCATAGAGCCACATCAACGAACATTCAAAGCGGCACCATTGCTACAGACATACAGTCCTGGAATATTGTACTACAACGTTTTCGATATGGTCAGTTTTACGAAATGTGACTGCCAAAAGTTAGTTTAACACGTTTGTATAAACACATGTACGTTTCATCTGAGAGTTTAGTCACGTCAGCATGACAAGACATACGGGCAAAAGCGATAGTACCACCTCCGCGAGAGAAGAGCTACTTCCATGCTCCCTATAACTGTATTAGTTTCCACAATCACTAAATGAACACCTATTTTGAATTCATTCCGTCTCCTTCTGGAAACACCTCAAGCACTGCTGGTCATTGGCTTTAGTCAATCATAAGCTTGGACAATCAACTTTCCACTCGATGTTCCGTGTTCAATTCTAGTCTAGAACATTAATCAATGTGACGTAACTAAGCACTCATCCATGCCTGTTAACTATTTGCATTGATTATAATCGTGTAACCATTCAACATAGGCTTAGCATCAATCGGTTGCAATCGTCAACTAACGTCGTTAAGTTACTAACGAAGAACCTGTCAATACGGCTGGTTCACTAGGACGTATTTGAACACCGGTTGTTGTCGTTTACAAATGGATTCTATAACGACGAAAGACGCAATTGTTCTGATTTCACCTGCGCCCGAACAAGAATAATAGCATTGTTGTGTTCCCGGTCGTAACTGGAAGTCGCCATTTTTTTTAAATGACGTAAATGGCGCCGTTCTTGTTCTACGTCAGCCGACGACGCGTGCGGCAGTGCAGGCAATTCGGTCAAAGCACACAGTGCATACGTGCGTGCGAACGCCAGAACCGCGCGGGCAAGAATATTACTGACATAAGCGATACTGGAAAAGTCGGGACATTTATTTGCTTCTTTCTACACGTTCAGTGCAACACCGGTAAGTCAAATAGGACGATGGGTCAATAAACGGGGCAGCGGACGGCTTCTTGGCTTGGACTCGGTTGAATGATGACACTTTTCTAATCATTCAATGTATTTCAGACAGACCTCGTTGTCCTAGTTCTACAGTTAGGTTTTTATGGCAATATGTGTAAATATTTCCCATCGAAACTGTCTTGCCCTTGGTGTTGAATTACCAATGCATCGACTGGCTAGGTTGAGTTTGTCAAGCAGATTTCCTGAATGGCGTCGACGTCTTCTTTAGCATTAACTAAAATACGCGAAGCTGGCAAAAAGTGTGTCTGTGACGTTGTCGTCAGTTGTAAATCGATCAGTGTAACAAATCACCTGCACCAGTGTAACAAATCACCAGTGTAACAAATCACCTAAAACTATGTTTCCTCGCATACACGTTAAATTAACATCATCCTGAATTTAACGACGATAACATAATAACCATAATTGCATTTTACCGAATTCAAAAGCACAACTTGCGCAACGCCACATTTCTCATTTGTAATAGTAATTTACTTTATTGTTGTTTTCTGCAATGTTATTTAGTGCTGCGTCGTGTGTTAAGAGTTCAGAAAGGTCATATTCATTCTACAGTAATCTTATAGATAAAGGCAAACGGTTATAAGGCCAATATGTGAACAATTTGGTGGAATTGTGACTTGATATAAGCATGAAATTTGGCAGGTATGTTGAGCATGCCAAAGTAACCGACCACCGCTGAATTCCCCCATATCGGCAATAGCAATGTCATTTTCCAAGATGGCCGCTGCGAATTAAGCTCATTGCACAATTCTGTCCTATAGTGAATGTAATGTGTGCTGGTCTCTCAATATATCTGTCCTGGGGGCATTCTTAATGATGCCCTATGCCCCACACATTCCATAGTTGCCATACAGGGTGCGATATAAACATCAGAACTGATGTTTATTGAATTATTGAAAATCTTAGAAATTAGAAGCAAATTTGCCTAATAATTGTGTACATAAAATTCAGAAAAAAACACATACGGCATAAACAAACAAATTATAGATCCTCGTCTCCGCGCGTATCCCGACAGAACTCTGCGTCAGTTGTTTCTCCAAAGAAATAGCCTGTGTGGTAGTGGCGCTGACCCGACCGCTTTTTCGTTGTAGAATCCGCTATTTGAATGAACCTAACAACCGTCGTCCATCGTCGCCAAACATCCACCGAGGAATGGATTCCGGAAAAGACTAAGCGCCGTCCAATACCCCCGACCGTTCACCAAGCGGGACCGCCCGTCCGGTACAACAAGTGCGCGGGTCCAACGCAATGAAAACGACAAAGGACCACCCGTTCGAATGCGGCCCTATCAGTAGCATTCAGATCCTGCAAGCCCCGCTGTCGATGCGTCCCAGTCTGCCCAGGGTGTCGGACGAAGGACAGGCGAAAAGACTGATCGGTGCCGAGTTCACGTTCAACTCGAAGGGAGTGGTTCTGCCGTGTATCCACGCGCCGTTCCGGCCCGGCCAGCGGCGGTCTCGACACGACAACGCGACGACACCAACGCGACGACTCGACGGCAAGGCAAGGGCGACGTTTTCGGACGTCGAGTTCGATTCCCCGATGCCGGGGGGTAGCGTGGCCCGGCGGAGGCTGCTGGCGTGGGCCAAGACGCCGAAACACATCAACAGGCAAGTCTACAGGGAGATGGTGCGACAACACTGCTTCATCACACTCAGACACTACGATACGTTCGCTCGTGGCGCTAGCGGCGGAGGAAAGACGAAACACCTGCGGCGAGCGACGGCCCTCTCCAAAGTTGACGACGGGCCTCTTCCTGAACTGTGGCAGCCCTCGGACGCTGGCGATAACTCAGAGGTAAATATCAATTCCCCAACACCCCGTCTACAAAAGTTACACATCAAAGAATTACGTGTTATTAATAATTGATTATCTTACAGCTCGCTGGAATATTGTGCGTTGATCGTCACTTTCGTAAAACGTGACACTGAATTCCTCATAGTTGTTTAGTTATAGGGATTTGATACCACACATTTCCTCGAAATGACCTCACCATACCTGACGTACGCGTTAATGTCACGGTCTCACGGCAAATCTTAAATCTCACGCATATTTTCGTAATCCTTAGCAACGAAAATTATGAGATTTTTTTTTCGAAAATGAGACACAATCTAGTTGTGTGTCTCGCAGGCGAAGGTCTCAGCTAATTGCACCGGTAATATCCGCCGTTTACCAAATACAGTGTGAAACGTGGTCAGTGATTGGGCAACAGTTGAGCATCAACCAATGAGATTTGCTTTTAGAAGGCAGTGTTAGAACGTGTTGAAGATGAACTTTACTTTCCTTTTGGAATAAAAGTCGTCTTCACAGTTCTCCAAATACACTTGAACTTCGCTGTGGTCCATGGTCTATGGGATTTCGCGGCCTGCGGCCCAAGAACCCTGGCTGGGAGAATTTATCACACCCTCCAGGGGTTGAAAGCTTTATCTCACACGAGAGTGCATATCGAGATCCCCGGGAAATCGTAGACACAACAAATTAATCGAATCACAGACAAAAACACAGACAAAAACACAACGAGGCCAGTCTCGATTTGACCCAATTAGTCGCCGCCAGGAGATTGCTTTTCAGTGTATCGAGGCATTTCTAGGCCGGCAACAAATAATATTTTCAGAACCAGACTAGGCTATACACAGGTTTCTTTTGCTAAACATGAAAACAAAGTACAACGCATACTGCCGTACAGCAAACCGATGTTTTATAACCACACATTATTACAGTCTTCACTAAAGTGCGCCGAATATAAATATGAACTATCACTTAAAACCGCTCCAAACCATACGCAATATCATTGGCCAATACCATGGAACGATCTGCATGATAACATTAAACAACTGAATACTCTCAGCTCTATTAGGAAACATGTAAAGACATGTTTTAAAAAAATTATCCTATGTATAGAAACTTTAATGTGTCACTTTTCCTTGTGTTTTAATGACCGATATATAATAATAATTTTAATGTTTTATGCATATATATATATATATATATATATATATATATATATATATATATATATATATATATATATATATATATATATATATATATATATATATATATATATATATATATATATATATATATATATGTATGTATGTATGTATGTATGCATGTATGTATGTCTGTATATATATATATATATATATATATATATATATATATATATATATATATATATATATATATATATATATATATATATATATATATGTATGTATGTATGCATGTATGTATGTCTGTATATATATATATATATATATATATATATATATATATATATATATATATATATATATATATATATATATGTATATGTATATATATTTCTTGGACGCCCGAAAAAACACAAGGACATCTTTGAGAGACAACGTTAATACGATTATCACCCTGTTTAAGACCACACACATTGTGGAGCGCGGTGACGTTGTGGTCAGAACATCAGACTCTTGACCGAAAGAACCCAGGTTGGAATCGTCTTGCTGCCGTTTCGAAGTTTGGCCGATTTCGTTCATTCCATGTTGACACAGTTCACTCAGCTGTATAAAAAGCGTTCCTGACAGAGGATATGTGAACGAATAGTCTTCGCGTAGTAATTGCAGTGTGGCTAAATGCTTTTAGGAGAAGTCGAGTTGGAATGAACATTTCAGCCAGGGGATGAAGTGTAAAGCGCTTTGAGCGGTCCCACAGACTGGATACCGCGCTATATAAGAACAATCAATATAACCCTTCAACAATAAATTTCTTTTTTACACACAAACGGAAGTGTCTGGCTTAGTTTCAGCAGATCCTAATTGAATGTATCCTGCATTTATTTTTCTCAGTGCTTGTGAAGAGATTCACCAGACAAGTGTTTGCAATTTATTAATATGTTTCTCTTATTGCACACCCAATGAGTGACGTTTGATGAAGATCGCTGCAAGCTGCCGAAACACAACAAAGGAAAAAGGCAACATTGATTGTGAAATACGAGAAAAAAGATTAATATAATTGTTAATCCAATGTACCTGTTGTTTTTGTCAACTGATGCCACGGCACGAACAGTCGAATCTACTCGGAAAAATTATCACAATAACTCTATTATTACTAGCGCACTGTCGCTTTTCGAAGAATCTTCTCCAATTATACTAACATAAATATTTTTTTCAAAGCACCATTTCGTCGAAATGAAACGAACACAATATTGTTGTGCGCTGGCTTTGACGCTTATAAAATACAGGACGGTTCGGATTACAAACGCTGTCGTGATCTGATTGAAATTACCGAGACCTGTATTGGCAAATTAGATTGTATGGGCGGTAATATAGGAAGCTGGCGCTTTTAGGTGAAAATAAAGGAAAACGAAACCAATTTGAAATGATTCATTTTCGACCAAACTTACGGAAAAAAACATGTCTAACGACATAGTATAAGTCATGGTGAAAATGAAACTGATTTGTAAATCGACAAAACAGTTTCGCATAACTTGGTGTTACCATCTGACCTATAGGTTCTGGGTAGGTTAATTGTGGTGAACAGCATAATATTCGGAGTCCCGATATTCCAGACGCCGTTGTCATAACTCAAAACAATATTATGACCGTATGATTCATTGTAATACTGATCAAATTTGACTGTTTTATTTACTTATCTCTGACACAAGTCTTGTGAAATTTAACAATATCATAATACTATTCGTTGTTATTTCCGTCGAACTATTCGCATCATTTAGTTCCTTTAAATAAATCCTTTTTTTGTAATAGGAGTGACGCACCTAGCTATTATATGTTCTTGTAGAGATTCACTAGAGTCTTGCCTTTTTGTAATAGGAGTGACGCACCTAGCTATTATATGTTCTTGTAGAGATTCACTGGAGTCTTGCTGTTTTGTAATAGGAGTGACGCACCTAGCTATTATATGTTCTTGTAGAGATTCACTGGAGTCTTGCTGTTTTGTAATAGGAGTGACGCACCTAGCTATTATATGTTCTTGTAGAGATTCACTGGAGTCTTGCTGTTTTGTAATAGGAGTGACGCACCTAGCTATTATATGTTCTTGTAGATATTCACTGGAGTCTTGCTGTTTTGTAATAGGAGTGACGCACCTAGCTATTATATGTTCTTGTAGAGATTCACTGGAGTCTTGCTGTTTTGTAATAGGAGTGACGCACCTAGCTATTATATGTTCTTGTAGAGATTCACTGGAGTCTTGCTGTTTTGTAATAGGAGTGACGCACCTAGCTATTATATGTTCTTGTAGAGATTCACTGGAGTCTTGCTGTTTTGTAATAGGAGTGACGCACCTAGCTATTATATGTTCTTGTAGAGATTCACTGGAGTCTTGCTGTTTTGTAATAGGAGTGACGCACCTAGCTATTATATGTTCTTGTAGAGATTCACTGGAGTCTTGCTGTTTTGTAATAGGAGTGACGCACCTAGCTATTATATGTTCTTGTAGAGATTCACTGGAGTCTTGCTGTTTTGTAATAGGAGTGACGCACCTAGCTATTATATGTTCTTGTAGAGATTCACTGGAGTCTTGCTGTTTTGTAATAGGAGTGACGCACCTAGCTATTATATGTTGTTGTAGAGATTCACTGGAGTCTTGCTGTTTTGTAATAGGAGTGACGCACCTAGCTATTATATGTTCTTGTAGAGATTCACTGGAGTCTTGTTGTTTTGTAATAGGAGTGACGCACCTAGCTATTATATGTTCTTGTAGAGATTCACTGGAGTCTTGCTGTTTTGTAATAGGAGTGACGCACCTAGCTATTATATGTTCTTGTAGAGATTCACTGGAGTCTTGCTGTTTTGTAATAGGAGTGACGCACCTAGCTATTATATGTTCTTGTAGAGATTCACTGGAGTCTTGCTGTTTTGCAGGCATATGATCGGGTAGTCGCCGAACTACCAGACGAACAGGTAGTCGACGAAATTCTACTTGAAGACGCAGACCACGAGCTATCACATGACCTGGATGTCAAAGAGATGCCGCTCGCCATGCCTACTGCGGACTCGGAGACGACGGAAACACCGAAGGACCATCACCGTCACCATCACGAGAAGCTGCAGCAGCCGCAGCCGCTGGTGGACGTGCTGTCTCGCTACGAGGACACGCCAGGGCTGCGCTCAAGAACAAACAAGTCCGGTAGAGCTCTCGGCAACGTTGTCTCCTTGCGTCAACTGCGACACATGCTGCTCGACACGCCGCGGCCATTCAAACTGCAGAACTGTCACAACTACTACCCCGTGTGAGGCACCCCGCGACCACACCCCTGATGCACACCCCGTGTAGGGTATACCTCGAGTGAGAGACCCCGCGTGAGATACACAGCGAGGCCCGGAAGACTGGACTATCGCAGTCTCGCACTAGAAGCCATAGGTTTGCCCGCAAGGATAGCTCACAATGAGCGATACGATCAGTACAGACGACCCCCTTCAATAAAGTCGATGCCCATTATTCATTATGTGTTTTTGTCTTTAGAGTGATAATGTGACAGGTCGTAATGATATGATTAATCGTTAATCCGCATAGGGCCGTGCCTTCGGTCGAAAGGTCGAAAGGTTCATGGAAATGTCATTCCGGGAATTGACCCGTGTCGGATAATCTCCTACGCTAATCGCGTCGAGACTCAACCCGCATTCTACGCAACCATACACGCTATTGCGTCATCCAATCCAAATTAATCGAACCATCAATCGATGAGCGATCTGTCTACGTGCTTGTAGCCACGTATTCGTTCTCTCGGCACCCGTGCGATGATGTATGTACAATTGCAAAGATGCAGAAAGTGAGCCGAAATGAGACAATTATACCGTCGGAATGAAGGAGACGTGAGATGCTGTATGACGCGTGCATGTAAGAGAGATTTGCTTGACGGGGCTTCCCCGCGGAGACTCACATTTCACACCAGCCACATCGACGGCCGCGAGTGAGGTTAACAACGGACTATCAGCACTACCGCGGACACCGTCTGATTACCGAATGACGCATCAAAACGGTGACTTCGTTCTTTCTCTTCTCCTTATCGCATCAACGGTTGACGACGGTTGACGACGGTTGACGACGGTGTCAGACTCGGGTATCGCGTGAAATCTTGTTTTTAACATTAATGTGCCGTATTGGTTGCCATGTGGATCACCAAGGCGCAGTTGATTTACTGAGAGTGAGATGGCGAGATCATTCGTTGACATTTACAAAGTGACCGTGATGGGGCATTAGTTTCACGGGATTATTTTTATAAAGAGGACGCGGCGTCAAAAGCAATTTGTCGAGCTAGTTAATACGCCCCCCGTGGCCCTACGCGTTAGATGTACGCTGATTAAACTTGGTGAAAAAACTTGTTAAATATAGACGCAGACGAAACCAACACATCACTTTAAACTTTAAACATGCTTACCGTGCACGTGACCGTGCTAACTACGAAAAAAGCGGCGCACAAGTCGCGCCGGCCACATCACGACAATGACCGCCAGTTGGCGCCGCTAAACCAGATCAAGATGGCACTGGACTTCGACAGTGGCGACACCGTGAAACCGGCAAACGAACCACTGAACAGCTACGTGCTCAACCGGAAGTGCCAGAAGCGTCTGTGCGATCCGCAGCGACCGTGGCACTCAGGAGGCGCGTGCGTGCTGCCGAAGTTGCCGACAGGGGACGTCGTTTCGCCGGAAGAAGCAACAAACTTGTCCCGGAGAGATCGTCTGAGCGACGCCCTCCCGCCCATGCGCTTCCACGCCAACGACGGTCCCGTGTTCGACAGGTGCCAGCGCCGTCGCATGTCGAGGTTCGCCGACAGGCGACGCGACGAGCGAGCAGCGCCACCACACGGAACTTTTCTGCACACGTTAAAACCGACTCTCGATTCGATTCTCAAAAGTTCTGCGTTCGTCGCGCAACAAACGAACGACGTTGACTCTGAGTGTCCGACCCTTATACAACATAACCGTCCTTTGGGCCATTGAAGTCCTGCTATGTTTAGGATCAGATAAATATTGTAGGTTTAACTTCAGTTGTACGACAGGTAAGATCAAATATTAGGGGCATGGGCCCTTATTTATAACAACTAGTTATAGTGTTTGTATTTTGATATTTCGGCTATTTTCTCGAAAATATTGCGACAGAACACTTAACTGTGGAGACTGTTGATTCGCATTTAACCGTATTACTGTCCAACATAGATAATATCGCTATATTATCCAACATAGATAATAGTGCCTATTAACTGTGGATCACACACGTTTAGCCCATTTTTTATTTGTATATTGTGCTCATGACGTCATTTTAGTAGTGACGTTCCAGCCGATGACATACCCGTCACAAGACAGCACATAACATGCCCGCAACCAGATAGCACATAACATGCCCGCGTGTTATGTTAATTAGTCTTATGTCTACGAATTTGGTCCACATATTTAAAAGGTATCCCACAATGCACTCCGCTGGGTTAAGTTTTCGCTGCCGGTTGCCTCCGTTGGTTGCGGTCAGCTGCGTCGCATTCACAGTTTGTCACAATAAATACTTTCCTTTACCACTGTTTGTTTTATTTATCAACTCATTTGACATTGATACATTGATATTTCCAGAAGCACCACTTGTCACGTGCGCCAACAACACCAATGGACATAGTCTTACAAACCTTAACATTCCGCGAAGATGATGTCAGCCCTGACAATCCGACCCCGTCTATTGTATTCGGATAACATAAGATTTTAATATGTTAGTGCGTTTACAAGTATGTACCACGAACTCCACGATTCCTCGACAAGTTACACGTTTCTACTGTTTCCTATTTGGCTAGCCTCTGCATCTTTCAAATATCCCTAGGCAGCTCAGATCATCAATTTCACAACTTAACGTGCTTTCTCGGTCGCTGCGCCTAGAGTCTGGAAATCATCTAAAACCATAGCTACCTTCCGAAAAAAAACTCAAGACATGTTTATTCCAAATTGCATTTCCACCATAAATCTTTGGTGGTCCCTCGTTCTGATAATAAATTTTGCTCGCCCCTGTTCACGATTACGCTTAATGATTATGTTTTGTTGCGCTTCTGAGCTCAGGTTCCTGAGGATATAGGCGCCATATAAGTTAATTGTTATTATTATTATTAGCACAGATATTAGTAACATGTGTCATACGTTTTAATGTCCCACCCGTAGGATGCGTATTAAATTTCCTATAGCAAATATAAAAAGAAAGTTGTAAATGAAGTATCTACAGATTGCTTGGAAAGAGCGAATAATTTCAAAATGCACAACATTAAAGCTTATCAAAACCTTTGTTTTCCCCAGAGCCACATGTGGTGAAGGAACTTGGACTGTGAAAAGGTAAGAAAAAAACGCATTGCTACTTTTGCGATGTGCTGCTATTTGGCGTTGTTGTTGCCTATTTGCTGGATTGAAAAGAAAACAAATCCAAAACAAGTGTCGACTCTTGAGATAGGAAACTTGAGTATTCTGGCGGGACTGTAAGGCAGAAGGGCTTACATCGTTTGATGTCAGAAGGTATTAGGAGTGTGGATCAAGAGAACGACAGAAACCCGCATGATGGATGAGATCATGAGAAAGACAGACTTCAAGAGAACGACAGAAACCCGCAAGATGGATGAGATCATGAGAAAGACAGACTTCAAGAGAACGACAGATACCCGCATGATGGATGAGATCATGAGAAAGACAGACTTCAAGAGAACGACAGATACCCGCATGATGGATGAGATCATGAGAAAGACATACCTAAATACAGCAGAAGCCATCAAAGACCGCTCATCGTGGTTACACGGTTAACAAGACCAAGACAGGACCCACGTGTCAGACGAGTCGTATTCAAGTGCTACTATTAGACTCTCCAGGCACGCCACAAGCTCGAACACACGACGCATTCAGGTCACGAGGCGAACGCTAAGGAGCTCAATGGAACCGTTAGTTTCTTCCAGTCTTACAACACATACACGTGCTACGCATATGTGCCTAACGAATAACAACCTCTTGGTATGCACACGACTGAAAGAAAATAACTCAAGTTATTCCATGTCAAAAATTTACTTTTCAAAATGGCGGCGAAACTGGACCGAGACAGCAATTAGGTTCAGGCAGACGCCATGCCTGGATAACGAGGTCAGATTACCAGTTTGAGGAAAAAACACAGACTGTCATTTCCGCGGACTCGCGTTCGTTGCGCTTATTCTGTAGTTAGGCGGACCTCGACCCGACCACCGCTGACAGAGAGCAGGTAATTGACCGACTAATCAGAAGGAACCTTCTTTGTGCAGCACGTGACGACGTCTACATCCCCTTCAAGGCAGCACAACCCTGGATGGGGTCAGACCAGAGTCGTTTTGCATTGGTGGCCATTATATGGTTTCCCATGTTTCCTATTAACTTTACTAATGTGATTGTTTTTTTTAATTCATTAGATATTCATTCACTTACTAATTTTATGATTTTCGTGGATTTTACTTACAGAAATTTCAAGAAAAATTTCCTCAACGTGATCACGCTCAATTACCAGCCAAAACGTATTTTAAACTTAGCCGCTCTCAGCAGAACACACTTTGTAGCACTGTGCAATCATGTAAGAGAGCCAATGGTACGGCATAAGGAAACAATAGTTCACACAAATGCTACAGGTCTTCCACAAATACATTATGTACCCTGCAAGTCAATAATTGCTTAAGACGCAACGGCGTAGTCATGTTTTCGATTCTGTTGAAATTCAGACAAATCTGCAAGTGCTATACTTTGTAATCATCCTGACGGTTGGGCTTAATATCAGCTCGACATGAGACTGATACTTGTCTAGGACGTAACAGAACATATTGACTTACCAGAGTGACCTAACTCGACTCGTCCTGCACAACCAGACTGAACTGACGATACTTCTGACTGAGGAGTGAAACACCCAGGCTAGTCCAATTCCTCAGCTAAAAGTGGCACACAAAAAGATGTAAGTGAAGACGAAGAATGGTTTGTACAACCGGGCTATCAGGTCAGTGCTGCTGCCTAAGCAAGAACAAAGCGGTACTGATTGCAGCTACGCTGAATTGACTGGACGGAAAGATTCCACGGACCTTCGCCAGTATGTATCCTTCCCAGAGTCGCTGGATGTGACGTACAACAACGTTCTGGTGAGATTGACACATCATCTCCTACCTGACAAAAGACAGTTATGTTATGTTATAAGACAGGGTAATATGTTTCCTAAACCAAGGACAGACCATCAAGAGGAACGCAAGACGAACGGGAACAATACTGGATACACCCATGGATGAGTAGGACTGGGGAATCACGTGGAACAATGTAGATGGACTACCCAGGGACCGGCGAAAGACGCCGCCTCAAGGCCTCTTCAGTGCAAGAACCGATGACGACGATGCCCGAAGCCTAGAATCACCGCTGTGTACCTTGTTTCTGGAGTGGATAATAAAACGATTATGGCAGCGGCCCAGTGAGCCGGCCATTTCACAGTGGCGGACCGCGCAATATACAGCTGCTTTGGCTTCATGCGATCAATCTGATCATCTGGTAACGAAAACGAATTCAGGTGACCGCGAAAACAAAGACGCAGCTGTGCGATATCCAGGCCGCCGAGCGTTCTGTTGTTATTGCTGCAACTGAGACGTTTTTCTTATCCATGAACGGACTCACGGTTTCTTGGAATGTGAGATTCGATGTGGCATTTATCTCCTTTTGTTCTGTTATTGCATCTTCGTATTACGAGTTCATTGTGCATTAATACAATCGTAATCAGGACACATTTATTTGTCCAATAGACATCACACCAATACAACACCTGACAGGTATCACAAAATTATTATTGTTTTTATTTTAACCACCTGCAGGTTTAATTACTTTTTTAAGTGATGCCAGAGGATCTTAGCTTGTCATCGTTGCGTTTCGTAGGCAACGACGAATTGTGGTCTGATCTATGTGTGTTCAAAGTGGCATGGATGTGAACTGTTGTCTTCATAGAAGATATTTCATACAAATCGACATGGCATGTGGCATTTGCCGAATCTTAGTTGTAAGATCAGCTGCTTGACCCAGAACACAAATGACTGTTCCTCGTGAGTGCGACGAATGTTCTAGCAGAAGAGGCCATTGCGGCAGAAGACTCCACTGCGGCAACTGGGACAAAACTACAATTTATTCATTGCTGGTGCAGCCGCTTCTTGTCAATCTTCAGATCTGGACTGTTCGTGTTCTGTTGTTACATCTGTTTGTTCTGTTGTTACAGCTGTTTGTTCTGTTGTTACAGCTGTTTGTTCTGTTGTTACAGCTGTTTGTTCTGTTGTTACAGCTGTTTGTTCTGTTGTTACAGCTATTTGTTCTGTTGTTACAGCTGTTTGTTCTGTTGTTACAGCTGTTTGTTCTGTTGTTACAGCTGTTTGTTCTGTTGTTACAGCTGTTTGTTCTGTTGCTGTTGATGTTCTTTTGCCGTTGAAAATCTTCTTCCTGCCACATTCTGTGACAGAGTGGAAGATGAGGAGACGAGGCAGTAAGAAAGGAGATTAGGGAGGGAGGGAGAACAGGATAAAGGGAGGGGTGAACGGTGGGACTGGTGGAAGGTGGGTGGGAGAGTGGGGAAAGAGAGGGAGGGAGGGAGGGAAGTAAGGGAAAGAGAGGGAAGGAAGAGAAAAGGAAGAGAGAAAGGGCAGAAGGAATAGCCATACAGACATTTTGGCCTGCATGCACAAAGAAAGACAGAACAAAGGGAGACAAAGCCAATGAGAGAGAACAATTGATATCTGATACGAAAGCATACTTTCCAGCAACCCATTGCACTCTCGTTACACACAGGAAACGACAACGGCGATCGACCCGGATGTGTGGCGCCTGATCACACTCCCCGTTCTCTGCTGACCACTCGGTTAATTTATTGCTCCTGCACTTGACCATCAACATCTGACCTCAGCCAGCCTGCAACCACGCCCAATGGCCGCATCGCGTGTGTTCGAGTCTCATTTGTTCTTCGGGCATAATGTCTCCGTGGTGGTCGGTTATTAAAACGTCGGTCGTCAAACGCATCCGATGCTTCGGCGCTGGCTTTTACGTACTTGACACTGGGTTGCTCGGCATTAATGAAAACACGAAGTCGAGTCTTTATTACCGAGCAATACAGAATGCATTGTTAGTAACGTATCAGTGGTTGAATCATCGCAGTAAATTTACAATCTCAGTTAACTGGTCGTCCATGATTCAACAAATGGTACATCCTACGTAAGCTGTGTCGGAAAATACCACGTTTTGCTCTGGAACGAATGCTACAAAAATATGACTTAGTATTGTGTTTGCACAAATACGTTTTATTTGCACGATCACTTAGTTGTATATAATATTTGCTATGTTTAGATAATGATTAACAATGTACGGAGTCGGGGAGATTAAAGTAAAACAACAATTAAATAACCATTGTTCTTGATTAACAATAATACCACTTGTGCGCGCCGTCAGTAATATGGACTATCAGTATTCGGAACAACGGAACTCAGATTTAACCGACTAATCGACTAAGTGTTTAGGCCACGGTAACCTGCCAGAAAGCGGCGCTTTTCAAAGGCACATCATCGTAACATATATGTTATTATTCCTATGACAAATTATTTATTGTATCCAACCGACCACTTTTGAAGTATAGGAAATTTTTATACAAACTTTAAAAAACAATATACCCAGTATAATATATAACACAGTAATATATATATATATATATATATATATATATATATATATATATATATATATATATATATATATATATATATATATATATATATATATATATATATATATATATATATATATATATATATTATAATTAACGTATATATGGTCATCATACTTACTGGTAGATCTACCACATTGTGATAAGTCAGTTAATGCCAGTATATCAAATGATCACTAAATGAATGGGTGCAGTGAACAGGAAAAATAATGTAGATGTGTAATATACTTTTGCTCAGGCTTAGCCCCTGCCTTGACTTAACTGTGGGGGTGGAATAAAGATTGTTTTACCTGATCATCACTGACATCAGCCTGATCTACTATATATATATATATATATATATATATATATATATATATATATATATATATATATATATACACACACACATATATATACACATATATATACATATATATATATATATATATATATATATATATATATATATATATATATATATATATATATATATATATATATATATATATATATATATATATATATATATACACACATATATATACACACATATATATGTATGTATGTATGTATGTATGTATGTATGTATGTATGTATGTATGTATGTATGTATGTTTGTATGTATGTATGTATGTATGTATGTATGCAGGCACACCATTGTCAATCAACTTCTGAAATAGGATTGAATGTTTCACTCTATCAAAGGCCTTAGATACATCTAAAAAAACACATAAACGTTGACCCATTTAGACACCTGTGCCTGTCAATAACTTCCTTTAAGACATATATACACATGTCAGTTCCACGTTTCTTTTTAAAACCAAATTGACTGCACATAGTGGACAGTAGATAGTAGATAGTAGACAGTAGATAGTAGATAGTAGATAGTAGACAGTAGATAGTAGACAGTAGACAATAGATAGTAGATAGTAGATAGTAGATAGTAGATAGTAGACAGTAGATAGTAGACAGTAGAAAGTAGATAGTAGATAGTAGATAGTAGATAGTAGATAGTAGATAGTAGATAGTAGATAGTAGACAGTAGATAGTAGATAGTAGACAGTAGATAGTAGATAGTAGATAGTAGATAGTGGACAGTACACCCGACATTCTGTCCAACAAAATATTTTCACCAATTTGGGACACAATACTTACTAATGCAATTGGTCGATAATTATCTTTACTGTCTATTTTGTCACATTTATCTTTGATAATTGGCACAAGCACAACATGTAAAAAAAATAGGTAAACATCCACATATACACATAGCAAGTAAAGGCAATATTACGTATTACGATGCTTAAGGTGTTGTGCATATGTGCCATCCATCCCACATGTCTTATTTACGTCCAGGTGCTTAATAGCATCTTGGACTTTTACTTCCACAGCTATATAATTTGTATAGCTAACATCACATTTAATTTTCTGGAGATCTATATCTGTTATGCAATTAAACAACTGCTCAAAGTGTGACTTCCCTAACTCAGTATTTTCCTCCTTCCCTGTAATACCTTCCATACTGTTGGGTAGATGTATATTACAATTGCTTATCTGTCGTATATCCTTCCAGAACTCTTCTGGCTTACTCTGTGACAGTTTCTTTACTAAAAAATCTTTCCTGAGTTGACTCTCATAACAAAACATTATCTAGCAGCAGTGTGTGGATCTCTGGCATAATCATTCCAACCAGGTCTACATTTGTATGGTCTCACCTTATTGCCCTGTCGACTGACCATTTTATCACTAGCATTGGACATGACTTATATTAAGTCATCATATAGGACATTTATCGCAGATATATGTGCATCATTTGTATAGTTTACATCATTACAAATAATTGCATCATGTTGCATAATTACATTTTCCAGATTATCCCTTGTTGCATTAGCATACTCCTCAGTAAAGCGGTCACTAAATTGACACAACTTGATATTTTGAAATTCATTGTTCTAGCTACCCTCAACCTGGGGCACAAGTTCTAATAAGATTTCAATGCACACAGGCATGTGATCAGATGTACAAGACTCGTACCAAACATTCATATTGTGAATCAATTACACTATGACCATCATTAGTTGAGACACCATGATCTAACCAGGAGGTTGAATGCCACCTCTCACTTAAGTATGTAATGGTATCGGCAGGCAACAACAGCTCGCTAGACGACAACAAATTATTCTCAGCAAAGAACTGTTTGAAATGTCTACAGAAAACAGATCCCTAATCGCTTATGTCCGCGTTTCAATCTCACACTACAGAAATGCATGTAGCATCCTAATCTTCTTTTACAGCTCTTAAAGTGCCAAGGTGTTCTACAAACTTCAATCTTCATGCTCATGAGATTCATATGGCATGAAGACATATAGTAGGACATATTTGCGGTTACTAAAATTTATTTGTATACCTGTTAACCAGTCAATATCAAGTTTTAAACATGTAACATACAAATCAAGGCATGTGCGCCACAATATTGCCATTCCACCTGGATTATGGCCCCTGCATAAGTAATCCCTATAGTCGACTGTGGTTGCTCCAGTACCATGAACATCTGCATAAACGTAGTGTATTTAAAGAACCAACATCTTGTTTACTAAACCAAGTTTCTTGGAGACATATAATATCGATATCGTCATTATTCAATATGTCCATCACACATGGTCTGTGGTGTGATTTCGAGGCATTATTTGGTAACCCCCCTACAGTTATATGATATGGCTTTCATCACCGGGAGACAGTGACATTGTTTACACTGGTGGATAATAGTTTGGTTTCACTGTCAGCACCATCACGTTTGTGATTTCTCCACCATCAGCCGTAAGCACCCTCTGGCCACAGTATGGCTGCCAGGAACACCTTCGGAAGGACGCAGTTGCAGCTGATATGAAACGAGCTGTATGTGTCGGTAGATTTCACCAGCTAAACCACTTCATCCTTATTAGATCACCAGGTTAGAATTCTCATTCAAGTAGTTTTGCAAAACGAGTTCTTATGCGTCAGTCTCATTATGAAAAAAGAAGCAAAAAATCCATCTTATATAAGACAACGGAATCAGTTCCACCACTTTGCATAGGGGAAACACGAACCAGTGGCCTAAAACATTCTCGTGAATCTTTGGTGATATTATTATCACCCCTGGTAGATACACACGAACAAACATGGAATTGAACGTTGTCCCCTTTTCCGCTTCAACCAATCAGTTAATGTTCGGTAAATGTAAGCAGCTTCGAATTTCCGAATCACAAATACGCTCTCAATTTAAAACACGTAGATACGTTCCTAAGATAATGGGTGTTTAAATGAGATAAAACCCTGCAAATGTTGGCATTTCAACGCGACAATTAACCGTGACCAGAGCTATAAATCATTGTCTTAATCCCGATGCTTAGATTATCTATCTCGAACACGATATCACGTTATAAATTCTTGATGCTGCATCGCTGATCACTGCATATATACTGACGCAGTAGTTCTTTGTGTCAATGGCACATATATGGTTCAACGGTAATTGTTTAGTTCACGGGTAATTAGGCTACTTAGTTCAATGTAAATTAGCTACGTCAAAGATACTTTCCCCAATGTTCGTAGAGAAGACTCTGCCATCGTTTGCCATCGTTTCAAATTATATTTTGTTCACAAGGATCTAGAATCATTATTATTACTAAAATTATACTTTTTGGCCAATAGATTGACATACTGAAGAAATTCCATGGATTTGGCGCCCCCGTTAAATAGTCGTTTATAACACATGCAATAAATAATGTTTGCAAGGTAGGGGAGACCGGGGCTAGTTGCACACACGCACTCACGCACACACGCACTCATGCACTCACGCACACACGCACTCACGCACACGCGCAAGAACATCCACATTTCAATGAATCGTGCAATATTTATTAATTGCTCAAATAGATTTGTGCCATAGCAAATTAACAAGATTGAATAAGATTGTCTTCCAAGGCAAAACACCCAGATGACAAGTGGACAAGGAAGCCATTGGCTTATCGAAGGTCCAACAATTGTTCATCTATGTGTAATCCGCCTTCAGAGATATTTGTTAATTTTGCTTGACGCTGCTAGCATTTACAGTACTGGTTATAAACCAGTACGCTAGGTTTCACATGTGAAATAAACAGTTCACACGTCATGGTTAAATAAATGTTGTTCTTTCAGTCATTGTCAGTACACAACTCGCTGGCTGAGCCATCGGTACGAGCCGCCAGAGCGTTGTTACGGTTGTAACAACTTGCCCCAAACACTTTTTTTGCAGTTGAACGTACGTGTACGAAAACAAATCCTGAATTTCAATTCAACTTCTATTTGGCATAACCCCTTATACTATATAGTAGACATGTTTAAAGTTTCATTCACGAAACATAACACGTGGCTTCGTGAGATGATATTATGTGGGCATACCCAAAATGTTTTAAGTGGTTAAAAAGTAATTTTTGTACACATCTCGTTAATTTCGTCTTCTTGACTTTGAATTTTTGTACAGTGTGTCTGCCGGTGGACTTCCAACCTACTGTTGATGGTGACTCCACATGTGTGCCATGTTTTCGTAAAACGACTCTGTAACAACTTGCCCCTGTATACAACTAGCCCCGGTCTCCCCTACTAATAATTAAAAACCTGCAATTGTATATCTGCTATTATAACTTTTTTATATAATATATGTGTTAACAGACTAATATGTGATATTAAATGGTCACCTGATAACAACTGTGTAGTTAGTTTCCTGCGGAAGTAGTTGGCACCATATCTCGCGAGTGCAGTTCTTTCTGAAGGACGTAAACATGGTCCTCAGTGCTGATAAAAACGCACTTCGTGGAGAGATACGTCAGCGGCGCGAGCGTCAATCCAATAAAAACACGTCTCTCTCTGACACGTGTTCGATGCGATGCCTCGTCTTGGGAGTTGTTTAATTAGGTTCCACTAAACAGACGCCGATTTTATGTGTTGCGTAATGGCACCGCCATCACATAAATGACGAAAGCCTAGACTATATGATGCAGGAAAGGATTGCTCTGACTGATCGCATAATTATCGAACTGCTATAAATAGGTCCGATGGTGTCTGCAACAGTGCGAACCAGACGAAAATATTTGCAAAAAGCTGATTGTGAGGCGATAAACTTATACATAAGAAATACAGATTGGAGAAAAAGAATATAAAAATAAATCTATGACGTATGCAAAATGATTGACTTATGCAAAAATGTCAAGCAATATTATGCAACATTAGTGGAGAAACGCGTTCCGTTCAAACTGGTTGAACAAATCAAAGCCACCAAACAAATAAGAAAAATGCTTAACAAATAGTGGATAATGAAATTGGGCTTTCAGTAAATTGCAAGGTTTATGAATTACATGTATAGACAATGTACACACCGTTTTAAAGAAACAAAGATGCCCAATGAAAATACGCTTGATAGATCAGATAAAAGTAAATGACACAAGAACTGCAGCCACTGAACTAAATCATCGACAACAATTAGTGATCTTTAAGTTTGAAGGAAAGCGATTTCTTCATGTGTGTGTTTTCAGATTAACCAAAATTCCGACACTCTTTACCAACTTTGGATACCAATATAAAATTAACAATGTTTAATTTAGAAAACTGAAAAGTGATTCAGGGAATACATTAAAACATCCAGACAGCGTTAGTGTTGCAGACCTTTAAAAGAAACTGCTGATATATTTTATCAGCAGCAGCTGCCTTGAGCAGCTCCAAGAAGCAAATTGGGTCATCTCGTCACCGACTGAATCGGCCAAGTAAATGAGCAGATATTACAGGACACGCACACACGTACACACGCACGCACCAGCGCACCGAGACACGCACACACCAACGCACAGAGACATGTACGAGAGAGAAATATAAAAAAGTGAACGCTAAATACTGTGTGCGTGTGCATGTGAATGAGTGTGTGCGTTCATGTGTGCGTGTGCACTCTCTTTCGTGCGTGCGCATGTGCGTGTTTATTTTGTTTGTTTACGCCTGGACAACGCCTACAGTTCTCCCTTGTTGCAGTGTTCCTCGCTGTCCTCTATCGTCAGTCAACGAACTGGATATTTAACTACATGCGCAGACAGCAATTGAGTATTCAAATGAACTCACCCAAATAGAATAATTCATTGCTCCTCTACGGCCTACAAAAATCGACCAATTCATACCCTGGACCATCTATAACAAAATGTCGCAAGCCACTGTCAGCTTGACTGCTCGTTTCAGTCCATTTCACGGATGCCGCTCGCATACAAAGACTGCCAGACGCACTGGAAGCTTCCACATCAATACACGGCGCGACCTTCAACGGCGGCATATTCACAATACGACAACACAACTGTCAGGTTTTATACAATTGACGTTCACACATCATCGCTACGTGGCCTCGTCAGCGTGACATTTTCTTATCACCCATGGCGGATACACCAGAACAATTTGGAAATGTAATTTTCCCTTAAGCTGCACTGTCACATTAAATGTCATGTCACATTTTATCTTGTGTATACGTCTAGGCAAGTTGCGTTATTAGTGGGAAATTCTAACCATAGCCTTGTACATCTTGTTAACGTTAAAGGTGCATCCTCAATTCGATTTTTTTTATCGTCTAATCTCAGACTCATTTCGCGAAAATAAAACCTACCTAGTAACCATTACGACATGCTAGATCGTTAGTGCACATTTTGTTATTTGTTTTTGGTGAAATTATTGGACAAACTAGAAGTTTAGTTTTGAACAGGCCAGTTCGTAATTCGGTCATTTGAACTGACTGACTCCGGGCGCATTCTCGTCTCATAGTCACGTGATCGCCGAGAGGATCGAAGCCATCGGCCTTGACCCGTAGTGTGCGTAAACAATTGGAGCCTTCGTCAGTTTTCTTGCCTAAAATCTGATATTACGCGATTATGATCCGTCATGGATCGTCCACGCCGGCATACGACATCCAGTCAGAGTTAAAAATGGCGAACTAGCCAGACAGAAACAGTTGCCGCACACGAAGGTGTATTTGAGAAAGTCTTTTGCATATGTCTATGGACCGAAGCCAGAAACAACTGCTGCAGCCAAGAATGATATGGCGTTCGCAAATATTCTGAATGACAAGTTCGTAATTCTAATTAGTCAAACATTGCCTAGCATAAGCATGCCTCGCTCGCGTATATTAGTCAAACATTGCCTAGCATAAGTATGCCTCGCCCGCGTATATTTAGACCTATACATTTTAATGAAATTATGGTATGTGTGCACCTGTCCTGTAATCTTGCGTATATGTGGCCCTTATAATAGGCTTATTATTAGGTGTCACGGTTACCGCGCGTCGCTGGGCGATAACGGGGCATGCTCGTGCATTCCGCAACGCTATTTGGACCAGAAAAATTCCCTAAAATGCAACGTTTGATAATCATATTTGACCTTTGTGTACCCAAACAGATACAGTTTGATGGAGTGCAGGTTTGTGATGAATAAAACGAGGTAAGAATAAAATATGAAGCCGTAATAATAAGGGCCACATATATGCAAGATTACCCATATGTCCTATAATAACCTATCACGCCTAAATCCTCAGAGGCGCATGAAAACAAAAGGGTAATGATTATCCCTTGCTCATTATTGGCTGGCCTTTGGTTTTACTTAGACCAGTAGAGGGTCCTCGTTATTATGGTTTTATATGTCATTGTAGCCTCAAATATATCACACCTAAACCCTCAGAGGCGCACAAAAACAAAAAGGTAATGATTATCTTTTACTCATTACCGGCTGGCCTTTAGCTTCACTTAGAACAGTAGAGGGCCCTCGTTATTATGGCTTTATATGTCATTGTAACCTCAGTTTGTCTAACCCGTTGAGATTTAACAAGATTGTCACCCAAAGGAACAAAATCCAGATAACATGTGGACAAGGAAGCCATTGTCTCATCGACAATCACATTTTAATCCATGCGTTTGCCAACCCTCATCAGATATCTCTCAATTCTGTTTTACGCATATTGACACGGCTTGCATTCACACAACCAGTGTATCATTTATTTATCCCATGCATTGGTTGTCGTAAGTTTGAGAGGGTAGAATCTACACTTTCTACGTGACTGCAGACATTGTTGGCAAACAGAGAGCCGACAACCGGGTATTAAAAATGGGATTACTGTATCCTTAATTTACGATTTTTAGATGACACATTGCTTAAAGCGAAACAAAAGTCATGGTTTTCGGCCTATGCACCTATAAGAGTGATGACCAAAGCTCTCCAGGTTTGGCCACCCGACAGAACACCATTTCAATACCGTGCTTGCGCGACTTGGCTTGCTAAGACGGCTATTGCGCCTCTCCAGCGCGTTCCCCGTCTCGCTGAACGGATTTCCGCGTGATTAAACTATTTTAGATCTTTGGTCGCTACTAAGCCACACTTATAAATAATTAGTAGCACACATTGCCAGTCAGCGAAAATAAACAAAAGCGAATATTGCACTAAATATAATTGATAAAATAAATATAATAAGAACATTAAACGAGAAAAAAGTGCAAATCGGTCATACCGCGGATTGAACAAGGGACCATCCAAGCGTACAGCAAAAGCTGTGCCGCTAAGCCACGACAGTTGCACTGAATTCGTTACGTATTCTGCAGGTCGTCTCGTGGTGTTGTCGTCTTAACTTAAGCAAATTAACGTTGGTAACATTAATAGGATTTTGTTCCATTCAGTTATTGTCCTGTGTGAGAATGACTTTGTGAGTGATTCATGAAATTATATATGAAATATAAATTACTCTTGTATGGTGAATTTTAGCCATTTTTATCTGGGTAGTATATTTTGTGGCATTACTTCGCTGCAAGTCATACAACGCGATTTTTTGACTCGACGGTTCTTGCAGAACTCAAGGGTTCTTGCAAAATTCAACCGTTCTTGCAGAACTCGACGGTTCTCGCAGAACTCTATCAATTTCGCAGCCAGAACTCGACGGTTCTTGCAGAACTCAACGGTTCTCGCAGAACTCGACAGATTTTGCCGTTTCGTCGCCCTTTTGTCCGCTACGGCGCCTCACATGCGAACCTCTCAACTTTGGGCGACCGCAGTCAAAGGAGAAACCGTAATAACGTCAACAGCTTCAGGCGAGCGGCCTTGATTAATGCCCATGACCCTCTGGACTAGACAACGTAATATTCAATTACAGAGGATTCCCTCAGAACCTGTATACAACGCCAGTGGCGGATCTAGTGAGGAAACCTTCTGGTGTACGCGTTACAAAAATGCACCGAGTGATAAAACACGATATCCTCCTCCATATATACAAAGTCCACGCGAAGCCCTACGACCAAATCCTGGTTCGACGTTTCAGACCGGTTTAAAGGCACAGTAAGCGGAATGATAATATATTAAATAAAGAAAGAAAGGAAACATAACAGGGACATGAAATCGTTGTACAAATGACATGTTGAAGGTAATTTTCTCTATTTTCTCCACGTCCTTAAAATAGTCAATTATCGTCGTTGTCATCGTCGTCGTCTTCGGCATGGTCGCCGGCCGCACGTGATGGATCGGCGACAGCAGACCGCTAACATTGATATATCGACGGTGACAAACCGGCGACAGTTTTGTCGAGATCGACGTAGAATCTACTCGCCAACCGCAGACCGCAGTCTGCAGCGCGGATCGCCGCTGTACGAAAACACTTAATAATTCCAAGCCGCAGCTTAGAAACGCGACTCCACAAGATTACTTTGTCGTGGTCTTGTGACACGAGACATGCTGACCACCGCCAGGTGTGCTGGAGTCAACAACTCGGCGAACAGTCACGCCATGACTGTTGCTACGAAGTGACATCTCCGTGGTGCTGCAGAAACAACGACCTTGGACAGCTGAGCAGTGCTACTATGGTGCATGTTGCATCAGTGAGGGCAGTCAACTGTTGCATCAACAAGGCCGCTCGTCGGAGCAGCGTTGACCCCTGTTTAGCATTGCCACATGAACACGAGTATGGTTATTTTGTATTAAAGACGTTTTTGTTCCTGATGTTGCTTCTAAAAAGAGTTCGCGTTCTTGTTGCCTGCACGGCTGCATGTCATGTGTTCGCTGCCTGAGCTTGTTGCCTGCACGGCTGCATGTCATGTGTTCGCTGCCTGAGCTTGTTGCCTGCACGGCTGCATGTCATGTGTTCGCTGCCTGAGCTTGTTGCCCGCACGGCTGCATGTCATGTGTTCGCTGCCTGAGCTTGTTGCCTGCACGGCTGCATGTCATGCGTTCGCTGCCTGAGCTTGCATGCTCCATCCGTACATCACCCACATTATTTTCATATTGTTGATATTTGTTTCATCTTTGCCTGGACATCTTTACTGTGACTGGTCACCAGTCAGAAATCTTGTCTTCGGCTGGTCCGCTAGCGATGTCATTCTGCCGGCAGCAACTAATCGTCATCTTTAATTTACAAAGTCATAAATTATTATAATTAACAATTTGCTATGCGGCTTATCCAGTGCTGAATTATTGGTCAGTATCGTCCCATTTGCGATGATATAAATTGTTGCGTCATGTCCCTGGTCTACGTCTCTGTGCATTCCGGTGAATAACATAGAAACGTTGACATGTCATGATGCAGGACATTTGTAACACATTCACTAGTAACAACTCCTCCTTTATGCAAGTGGAATCTTGTTGATTTGAAATAGTAAAATTCGCCGGAATGTGAAACAGAATTGTTAATATTTAACATCAGTAACTTTGGCCTAATTAGTCCGGCGTCTGTCCGACGTAGCCCCGTCGTGTGCCCGACGTTAAGAATAAAGAGAGAGCGGTTAACGACGGCGGGCAATCCCGCTGCCATGCGGGGCCATCACCGCGTCTGAACTGGCGTCATTACGCCGTCTCCCAGGCACGCCTTCTCTAGCTCGCTGTGTCAACGCACGCTACGCACTTCCTTTACTTCGGCGGGAGTGCGGTGATAAACGGGAAACGATCGGGCCAGCACTCTAGCCGTCTCCATCAATGTGTCTGCATGGCGTGGTTTATGTTGAAATACGAATTATCTGCGGTAATCGCCATCTGACCAATAACATTTGGCCCAAGTTCGCTAAGCAGGCGAACCGGTTAAAACTACTGCTCGGACAAGTCAAATGTCATTTCAATTTGCTTGTCGCCGAGTATATTACACCGCAACTCACGTAACTCAACCGTTAATGTGAAACGCTTTTCAATGGGGATATTTAGTTGCGTTTATTGCGAATCTTATATTTACGTGAAAGTAATTCGATCGACGTAACCTGCACGCGCGGCAAAACGTCAGCTGCGCCTGAGATTTTTTATTATCCATTATTGGTAAATGTTAATTTGTTAACGTTGTTGCCAACGTCGAACCCGTCAATGGTTTATCTCTCGCAAACAAATATTATCGATGGACATTTTGTTGTTAACGCTTGCCTAGGCAATACAATTATAATCAAATATCTCCACTGCAAACGTATAAACCAACGGAGAAAAGGCCTCTGTGTACAATTCGTGCCGCCGCCGTCGCCGCCGCCGCCGCCGCCGCCGCGGAAGCCTTATGGGTAATTCAACAAGGACTGCATGCACTGCCAGATATCCGCAGACAGTGTCATAATCACTGTCGCAGAGGTGAACTGCTTTGGTTTATTAATGTCACAGGTCTGAGAATCCAATAACTATGCGAGAACAGAGTACACAAATATCAGCCATCCACCTTCGTCGCCGAGTCGTTAACTTGGTGACTGAGACGCGGAATATGTGGAAACGGTGTCCATTTGGAATACTAGATTTGTCACTCGAAATAGTGGGGTCGCGTGTGCGTGCGTGCGTGCGTGCATGCGAGCGTGCGTGCGTGTGTGTGTGTGTGTGTGTGTGTGTGTGTGTGTGTGCGTGCGTGCGTGCGTGCGTGCGTGCGTGCGTGCGTGCGTGCGTGCGTGCGTGCGTGCGTGCGTGCGTGCGTGCGTGCGTGCGTGCGTGCGTGCGTGCGTGCGTGCGTGCGTGCGTGCGTGCGTGCGTGCGTGCGTGCGTGCGTGCGTGCGTGCGTGCGTGCGTGCGTGTTTGTGTGTACCTATATATGTGTACAAAACAACTCGCAGCGCTTTACAGTAAATGTTATTATTGTGACACGTTGCGCGATACAATATAGTGATATCTGTATAGATAACATTATAGATAATATTCTTCACCAGCAATGGCATTGCACCAAGATGAACTGATGACCAACCATTTACATGTGAAGCGATAAATCACCGGCAGACCTGTTCATTCCACAGCTCGACTTGTATGGGAAGCATTCAGCCACGCGGCAACGACTGCGCGAAGACTATTCGTTCACATATCCACAGCGGGACAGCAGCTACGCGTACATCGTACATCGTACATCGTACATCGTACAACGTACATCGTACATCGTACAACGTACATCGTACGAGTAACGCAACGGCGCGTGTCGTGTGGATAAACGTGTTTCGTTAGTGCACTGAGAATCGGGGTCCTTTCCCTACGGCGATCCCATGTTCCTATTAAACCAAGGACGTTGGCGTGTCAATCGAATTCACGTGTAATCAAGAACTCGCACGGCGCCTGATTGCATTGTTTTGTCATTACTAATCACGGACCCTGGATATGCTTTTTATGAGGGAATCATCAGATTCACTTAAGTGACACTGTTAACGTAAACGTACTTAGATAATGCCATTGCATCTAGCGCAGGTGTACGTCCACGCAGTTACGTACACCTGCGAGATGTACGTCCACGCAGTTACGTACACCTGCGAGATGTACGTCCACGCCGTTACGTACACCTGCGTGATGTACGTCCACGCCGTTACGTACACCTGCGAGATGTACGTCCACGCCGTTACGTACACCTGCGAGATGTACGTCCACGCCGTTACGTACACCTGCGAGATGTACGTCCACGCCGTTACGTACACCTGCGTGATGTACGTCCACGCAGTTACGTACACCTGCGAGATGTACGTCCACGCCGTTACGTACACCTGCGAGATGTACGTCCACGCCGTTACGTACACCTGCGAGATGTACGTCCACGCCGTTACGTACACCTGCGTGATGTACGTCCACGCAGTTACGTACACCTGCGAGATGTACGTCCACGCCGTTACGTACACCTGCGAGATGTACGTCCACGCCGTTACGTACACCTGCGTGATGTACGTCCACGCCGTTACGTACACCTGCGAGATGTACGTCCACGCCGTTACGTACACCTGCGAGATGTACGTCCACGCAGTTACGTACACCTGCGAGATGTACGTCCACGCCGTTACGTACACCTGCGAGATGTACGTCCACGCCGTTACGTACACCTGCGAGATGTACGTCCACGCCGTTACGTACACCTGCGAGATGTACGTCCACGCCGTTACGTACACCTGCGAGGTGTACGTCCACGCCGTTACGTACACCTGCGAGATGTACGTCCACGCCGTTACGTACACCTGCGAGATGTTCTCGGCAGCATGGGGCTCAACAAATCATCGCATCACCACACGACGCGAGTACATCGCTGCTGAAGAGTCGCAACAATGGAAGGCCAGTGTCGTGAGTTACAAGTTAGTGAAATAGACATCAAACCAACCACATTGTGCAGATCAAAATGGACTGTTTTGACTCTTCAACAGCTCACTCAGGCACATTCGCATGCACGCACACACGCACGTCCGCACACACGCACGTACGCACAAATACCGTCGTACACATTATACACATTTTGTCACCGAACATTGAGCCGTACATTAAGCAATATGCAGCTGTGAAATTAAATGGCTGCTCGTGAAATAATTCAGCGTGCCAGTATTAATCAAAAACAGCTTTGATCGTTTTTTACTCCTCGCGGTAAAGTCGTCAAGTCAGGCTAGTAAATGAATGATGAAATCTTTCAGAAGACTTTCCGAGAATTACACTGAGCATAGAGACGCCATTTTCCTGCAGCTAACTTACAGGTCACAAAATATACTCAGGAACATTGGAAATGGCAAAAAAAAACACCATATAGCCAGTTGCAACGAGGATTACTGTAAGTACATTTTATCAGTTCTTAATTTCGGCCGTGGGCAAAGGACGTCATAAAAACACTCAGACGGCGAACGTTGGTTGCAATTTTTAGTTCGTCGGTCTACGGACCCATTAAATCAAAGCTCACTGCGCGTCACCGCTAATGGCAGTCTGCATGGTGCAGTAATAGACCGTCTGTGACGTGGTAGACGAGTCTCTTCTCGTTCACTGCGTAGAATCACCGAGTGCAGACCTCTGTCTGGACTTAAACAGAAGCCTGTTCACCGAATCCACGAACGAATCGGTGAATATGTTATAGTTATGCGTCTACCAAAGCGCCACCTGACGGTAACATTAAGCATAACACGTGTGTTACCAGTTACGCGAGAGTAATGCATTATCTATAATAAAATGCAAAGAAAAGGACTTGTCAGCCAATAAGAACACCACCATTAACATGATAATGAACGATGGGAACTAAGAGGAATTGAAGAAGTAAACGCATACTGGGTTCATCTTGAGCAAAGATGGCACCCAACAAAATAAATCAAAACAAGGATCGCCGTATTCATGTATGTTATGTCAAGACGAAACGTTACCTGGAAGAGCAGAATACACCAGCTTCCAGATCAAACTTAGGCATTTTAAATGAAAATGTGCATGCGTGCGTGCGTGCGTGCGTGCGTGCGTGCGTGCGTGCGTGCGTGCGTGCGTGCGTGCGTGCGTGCGTGCGTGCGTGCGTGACGTCAAGTGGTTGACACCGACTTACGTAGGACGTTAGCCCAGCTAATTGTTTATGTCCTTTAAAGTGAACACCTTTGCAGGGTCCAGTGTCCTTTGTATGGCCTTCAGCTGCGCCCTCCATAAATGCCCACTTACCACAGCATTGCCTCTTCAAGGAAATCCGTTTTATTTGTGATGAGGCGCCAGAATTGAATTTGGGCAAGGCTGTCGGAACTCTGTCGCGAAAACGACGATGATGGCCGTTCGATTATCGTGTACGGCGCTCGCTGCTTGCGATGAATGCAACACTCGTTTAGCGCTGCAAATCAATTTGTCGAACCATGTCCAGTCTGCTTTGATTTGAACCATTCAACAGATCTTTGGGCTAATAATTGTCGTTAGCCTCATTTAGTCAATGGCAGACGGCCGGTGGTTCACGCCGTGTCCGAACGGCCAATGCCCCGTTTAGATAACACAATGAATGCTAGTAGCGATAACAACACTCCACAGTTGCAGTGTAAATGTAGACATTCATCTCAATGGAACCGAAAAATATTGGCTATGGAAAGCCATCTGCTGAAATGAGAAACGTATTTTCGCAGCCCCTTGACGGTGTATTTCAGTAGTTCCCACGACCGGGTTCTTATATTGAACAAAACCCGTTTACACCTGTTTGATTTTTACATCACCTGGGGTGAACACCTGGGGTGAACACCTGGGGTGAACACAAACCAGACCAGTATAATTATATAACTAGAATTTACAACTAGAAAATCTATGGCCACCCCTAATTCATTATTTGCACATTTGGCGTTTTGTTGCATGTGCTATTTAAAACAGGTTTCTTTGTTTACGATTCCTGATTATTTAGAACCAAATGTATGTAAACTGAAATCACACAAATTAGTGTCGTTATTAAAATTAATGGATCAAACGGTACTGACGCTATGTTTATCCAAGTATGTGGGGTTGACCCCCATATTTAAAAAAAGCGTTCTAAATTAAAATGCAAAATTCTTCTTCTTTAGGACAGAACAAAGCTCTTTACACTTCACTCCTGATAAACTTGTTCATTCCGGTTCCAATATCAAGTCCACTTCTCTGGCAACCACATGTTGGTGTGTGAGTGCATTAATCGATTCGCAATAAACGTTGTACCTGCGCGCAGTGTTACCGCACCGAACTGCTCATAAAATACACACAAATCAAGGTGAAAGTTCCTGTGTTACGTCGTCGCCAGATTGGCTCGCTATCGCGTAAGTTTGGATGTAATATTGCACGTAATATCACCGCTAGACATGTGTGGTGTAATTTTACATGCACTGAATATATATATATATATATATATATATATATATATATATATATATATATATATATATATATATATATATATATATATATATATATATATATATATATATATATTCGGGTCTCGTGTTTCGCACCTGTCATGGTGTAGCTAATCTGCCAACTCACTCAGACCTCGTCGCTCTCACGGAGCGTTCGGCGCCAGCAAATATTCGCCAGTTTTGGTCGATCCAGGTCTTTCCAGCCAGCTTCATCTCTTCTTCAACAGTTCTTCTGCCTAGTCGTCTGCATCCTTTTTTTTTTCCAGGAGGTGTCAATTCGGGAGCGGCGTGTGGAACGGACGTCGGATCTGCGTATATTTTCAGTTTTTTTTTTATAGATGTTTGCGAGTCTGTTGAAGGATTGTGCTGCCGATCCTTGAGGAGAAATCTGTTTGCGAGTCTGTTGAAGGATTGTGCTGCCGATCCTTGAGGAGAAATCTGTTTGCGAGTCTGTTGAAGGATTGTGCTGCCGATCCTTGAGGAGAAATCTGTTTGCGAGTCTGTTGAAGGATTGTGCTGCCGATCCTTGAGGAGAAATCTGTTTGCGAGTCTGTTGAAGGATTGTGCTGCCGATCCTTGAGGAGAAATCTGTTTGCGAGTCTGTTGAAGGATTGTGCTGCCGATCCTTGAGGAGAAATCTGTTTGCGAGTCTGTTGAAGGATTGTGCTGCCGATCCTTGAGGAGAAATCTGTTTGCGAGTCTGTTGAAGGATTGTGCTGCCGATCCTTGAGGAGAAATCTGTTTGCGAGTCTGTTGAAGGATTGTGCTGCCGATCCTTGAGGAGAAATCTGCTTTCTGCTAAACCATATCCATCATCTTGTCGCAATGGCTCAACAATCACCCGCATTGACCATGCGCTATAGTGATCTAGACTATCAATTTAATTTTGTTTTCTCATTTTTTTTCAATTCAATTCTTTTTTTTTTCTAAATGAGGAATATAAACGTAAAGGTTAAATACATACACAATAGACAATAACATAAATATTTTCAAATGGATATGGGGGAAAGTTGAAGTAAAAACACTTTTCCCAGCACACTCGTGACATGTACAAGTATATGATACATCAGTAGCAAACATTGAAATATATGATTAGAAAACAAAATGAATCTCATAAAGGTATTTTCAGTTACAAGTATTCACGGTTGCCTCGTTGTAGTTGTATACATAGTAGTCGTTAAAAAAGAAGCGCTTAAGTATTGTTTGAGTATGTGAACTGTGGCTGAGCTTGTTATAGTTTCGTAATAGAAATTCTATGATTTCACTGTTCATAGCCTAATCATAACCTGCACAGTTATCGTGGATACAGTCCCTTCCTTCCTCCCTCGTCCCTCTGTCTCCCTTCCTTCCCCGAGAGTGTGACACAGAGTGCGAGCTCCTGTGTCACGCTGTATTCCACTAATTATCGTCCCACAGCGCTAATAAAAAGTAGGTTTTTTTCGGAAACAAATTCCGGAAAGTGATGAAGTGCACTTGGGTATTGATAGAAAATATAGAAAACAAACTGTATTAATTATTCTGTCAACTCAATGGCGTTAATTGAGCGTAACTCCGCGTCCTTTCACACTTACGTGGACATAAATTTGGATTAGTTATACATTGTTAGCTCCAACAACTAAAAACGCTTTAGTCTGTGGAAAGGTAATATTGAAAAAAAAAGCGTCCGGTTGTCATCGATCTGTTGACTCAGTGCGGCGTTGGACTGGGTGACATTGAACAACGTGTTTGTTGACGTTGTGAGGCGGGAGTGACTGGTCTAGTGACGTGGCACGTATATCTGGCAACGTAGTTTGATTCTTGTAGCAAACGTCACTGATACATACCCTCGGGATGTCAGGAAACGCCGTGCGGGGTACAAACGCTCAAGTCGTCAGTCCCTGGGAGTAGTGACAGTGATGACACGTCCGAACGTCAACTGGCTGCATGTAGTTAGCGCAACAACGTCATCACCGGTGACGACACGTCTGAATGTCAACTGCCTGCATGTAGTTAACGCAACAACGTCATCACCGGTGACGACACGTCTGAATGTCAACTGGCTGCATGTAGTTAACGCGACGACGTCAGCGCCTGGTCGCAGGCACTTCTAGATGTAATCAGATACCTAGATTAATTCCGCGTGGCACTTGATGTGCCTATCATCGCGGGTAAGTGTGAACGTGTACCGCGACATTTACGTGCGCTTGTACGCTAATGCATTCACGCAATGGTAATTTCAACACAGTTCCATACAGCAACACTGACTTCTTAGTGATGGAGAGTGGAGGGAGGGAGAGAGAGGGGAGAAGCAGATGGAGGGAGAGAAGTAGAAAAGGAGAGAGGGAGAGAGGGAGAGAGGGAAAGAGGGAGAGAGGGAAAGAGTGAGAGAGGGACAGGGGGAGAGAGTGAGAGAGGGAGAGAGGGAGAGAGTGAGAGAGAGAGAGAGAGAGACAGAGAGAGAGAGAGAGAGAGAGAGAGAGAAAGAGAGAGGGAGGGAGGGAGGGAGGGAGGGAGGGAGGGGGAGGGAGGGAGGGAGGTAGGGAGGTAGGGAGGTAGGGGGAGGGAGGGAGGGAGGGAGGGAGGGAGGGAGGGAGGGACGGAGTGAGTGAGTGAGTGAGTGAGTGAGTGAGGGAGGGAGGGAGGGAGGGAGGGAGGGAGGGAGGGAGGGACGGACGGACGGACGGACGGACGGACGGACGGAGAGGCGGAGACGGAGTGTGAGACAGAGATTGAGACAGAGACTGAGACTGAAACTGAGACATATACTGAGACTGAAACTGAGACATAGACCGAGACAGAGAGAGAGAGACAGGGACTGAGACATAGACTGAGCCATAGACTGAGACAGACTGAGAAATAGACTGAGACAGAGACAGGGACTGAGACAGAGTGAGTCGCAAAGGAGAAAGTAGAACATGCGCGTGTCAAGCCCTTTCTCCAATGTTTACGTAACACCAATAGGTATATTTATTTATTATTACCAAAGACATATATGATATTTAGCACAGTTTCAGCGACACAAGTGATTTTTGCCTGATGAAATGAGCGTTTTATGAGCAATTATTACTGAAGATTACACCAGATCTGTTTCCAAAGTTTCCATGTAAAACGTTGCATACACAACAAACATAGAGTCGACGTTATTCCATCACATTCGACGTATTGGCTGCAACAAACGCAGCGGCCGGAGGTAACCTATTTCGCTGAAAAACACAGAGACAACGAAAACTCACAGAGCTAAACGGTAAACAACAATCAAATATCCTTTCGACGAATTATTTATTTTGGTCGCAACTGTGAACGATCTTCGCGCGAGCAAATGTCATAGAGACGTCATGAAGCGTCAGCTTTAGTAATCAGTGGAAGCGTCAACGGTCGTGTGAGGGCCGCCATCAACGAATCCAGTGGGAACTTGGCGTGGATTACGTCTGTCAGAACGCATCAGGTGTCGCCTGAACGCGGCTATTTTAGTATGAAGACAAATCCGGACGGACGCTTTGTTTAGACGGAAAACTCGAAACGCGACACGATCGCACGCGTTACGCGACACGATCGCACGCGTTACGCGTCACATCAATATTACATGGGCGCATCGTCTTTTCTCTTCGATGAAATTAGAGGGAATGTAGACGCGTGGAATGACGTCATTGTGTAAGAAAATCAAAGAGCTATAAGATACAGGAAGTAAAAAAATGGATGTACAAGCAAAGGGCTTGGAGGCAAATGTCACTATTAACTCAACAATAAAAATCCCTGATATTTGCCTGACATTTCTTTAGAATGTTCCTCAACTGTTGTGTGCCTGATGTTTGCCAGACATTTCTTTAGAATGTTCCTCAACTGTTGTGTGCCTGATGTTTGCCAGACATTTCTTTAGAATGTTCCTCAACTGTTGTGTGCCTGATATTTGCCTGACATTTCTTTAGAATGTTCCTCAACTGTTGTGTGCCTGATATTTGCCTGACATTTCTTTAGAATGTTCCTCAACTGTTGTGTGCCTGATATTTGCCTGACATTTCTTTAGAATGTTCCTCAACTGTTGTGTGCCTGATATTTGCCTGACATTTCTTTAGAATGTTCCTCAACTGTTGTGTGCCTGATGTTTGCAAATAAAGTATGTACATAAACTATAAATGCAAATATTGTTGGGTTACTGACTTGATTTTTCTGGGAATTAAGCATGATGAAGATGCCTGTTAGTATCCTGTACATGAACAGTACAAACGATTATACGAACATACTGGCTTCTGCATCAATTCAGGATCCTGTCTTGAGCAGACAATGGTTTGCGTCGTCGTGGTTGTCAGTTCTGTTGTGCCCATCACCTGGTTGTCAGTTCTGTTGTGCCCATCACCTGGTTGTCAGTTCTGTTGTGCCCATCACCTGGTTGTCAGTTCTGTTGTGCCCATCACCTGGTTGTCAGTTCTGTTGTGCCCATCACCTGGTTGTCAGTTCTGTTATGCCCATCACCTGGTTGTCAGTTCTGTTGTGCCCATCACCTGGTTGTCAGTTCTGTTGTGCCCATCGCCTGGTTGTCAGTTCTGTTGTGCCCATCACCTGGTTGTCAGTTCTGTTGTGCCCATCACCTGGTTGTCAGTTCTGTTATGCTCATCACCTGGTTGTCAGTTCTGTTGTGCCCATCGCCTGGTTGTCAGTTCTGTTGTGCCCATCACCTGGTTGTCAGTTCTGTTGTGCCCATCACCTGGTTGTCAGTTCTGTTGTGCCCATCACCTGGTTGTCAGTTCTGTTGTGCCCATCGCCTGGTTGTCAGTTCTGTTGTGCCCATCACCTGGTTGTCAGTTATGTTGTGCCCATCGCCTGGTTGTCAGTTCTGTTGTGCCCATCACCTGGTTGTCAGTTCTGTTGTGCCCATCACCTGGTTGTCAGTTCTGTTGTGCCCATCACCTGGTTGTCAGTTCTGTTGTGCCCATCGCCTGGTTGTCAGTTCTGTTGTGCCCATCACCTGGTTGTCAGTTCTGTTGTGCCCATCACCTGGTTGTCAGTTCTGTTATGCCCATCACCTGGTTGTCAGTTCTGTTGTGCCCATCACCTGGTTGTCAGTTCTGTTGTGCCCATCACCTGGTTGTCAGTTCTGTTGTGCCCATCGCCTGGTTGTCAGTTCTGTTGTGCCCATCACCTGGTTGTCAGTTCTGTTGTGCCCATCACCTGGTTGTCAGTTCTGTTGTGCCCATCACCTGGTTGTCAGTTCTGTTGTGCCCATCGGCTGGTTGTCAGTTCTGTTGTGCCCATCACCTGGTTGTCAGTTCTGTTGTGCCCATCGCCTGGTGTGACTTAACAGCCCCACTCTGGCATGGCAGTCTCTGCCGCACTTGCTGCAGGTGAAGGTCGTCGGCTGAGATGGTGCAGGTTTTGCAGACCTCTGCTTCCGCTGGTCCGTCTTCTCAGCCAGTTGCGTAGATCTTTTATGTTCTGCTTTTCTTATGCCATTCCGAACAATCAGCCTCCAACGACCTCGATGGCTGTCTCCCAGCTGTTCGTGTCTATGTCTGCCATAAATACATCATGCATAACAGTGTCATTGTTCCCCGAGCATTAGCTCGCTTTCCATTTGCCTCAGAGACAAGCTGCCTTCATCTAAGCTGTGGGGCCTTTGTGGTTGCCCAATGTCGCCATAAACAAATGGACTTTAAAAACAAAAAGGCGGATCACATATAGATGAAGAATCGTTTTCCTCTCAATAAGCCAATGGCTTCCTTGTCCACTTGCCGACTGTTTTGCTTGGGATGGCAATGTCTGTTTTTGCTCAAACAGGGTAAAACTTTCAGCCGGGAAGCTAGTTCGCGTACCTGCCAACAGGAGTGAGAGTAGCGCTGCTGTACAGTGTTAATTATCTTACAGGCGCTTTGACACCGGATGCACCGACGTCTTAAAATAGTTCGTCAAGATTAATTAAGTTAGAAACTATAGAGCTGTGTTTCTATAGCGTCGTTTATCGTCAGCGTCGGCGATCCCTCGGGTCGATGAGGCTGTCTTCCGAGATCGTGTGGCCAGAGGTGACTCAGGAGTCCGAGTTTTCATCTGCAGATCTTGGTACGGAGGTACCGGATGGAAGTGAGGCTTGGTCTGGGGTCTTCTCTCCTTCTCCTTTCTCCTCTCCGCAGGTCGGCAGCCTGATCCTCCTCAGGTCGGCAGCCTGATCCTCCCATGCAGATTGTGATGTTAGTGCGATATTTTAAGGCAGTTCTTGAGAGTGTCTTTGTATCTCGTTCTCTGGCCACTACGGGGTTATCTGGCCACTACGGGGTTATCTGGCCACTACGGTGTTCTCTGGCCACTACGGGGTTCTCTGGCCATGGCTCAACTGTGAGAAGAGGACTTGTCGGGGAGGCGGGAGTCGGGTATTCTTACACAGTGGCCCACCTAGAGGAGTTATGCATAATCATTGCCTCGATGCTGGTTGCCGTAGGACGTTGGTGTTGGTGTTGGTGTTTGTGCTGGTGTTGGTGTCGGTGTCAGTGCTGGTGTTGGTGTTGTTGCTGGTGTTGGTGTCGGTGTCAGTGTTGGTGCTGGTGTTGCTACTGATGCTGGTGCCGGTGTTGGTGCTTTTGCTGGTGTTGGTGTCGGTGTCGGTGTTGGTGCTGGTGTTGGTATTGGTGCTGGTGTTGGTGTTGGTGTTGGTGCTGGTGCTGGTGCTGGTGTTGGTGTAGCTGCTGGAGCTGGTGTTGGTGTTTGTGTTGGTGTTGGTGCTGGTGTCGGTGTCGGTGTCGGTGTCGGTGCTGGTGCTGGTGTTGGTGTTGGTGCTGGTGCTCGTGTCGGTGTCGGTGTTGGTGCTGGTGCTGGTGTTGGTGCTGGTGCTGGTGCTGGTGTTGGTGTTGGTGTTGGTGTTGGTGCTGGAGCTGGTGTTGGTGTAGGTGCTGGTGCTGGTGTCGGTGTCGGTGCTGGTGTTCGTGTCGGTGTCGGTGTTGGTGCTGATGCTGGTGCTGGTGCTGGTGTTGGTGCTGGTGCTGGTGTTGGTGTTGGTGCGGTGGTCTTTTCCACTGGATGCGAGGCAATTTCCAAAGGCATCGTTTGTGAAATTTCCCCAGGGTTTAGGTGGCGACGGTAAGAAACCCATGCAAGCCTCACATATAGTAGAGTCCTGTGGCAAACGGCTTTGTAGACAATTATCTTGGTCTCCTTCCCGATGTTGCGGGCATCAAAGACTCGGTGGCGCAGCTCCTTCCTGTAGGAGGCGCAACAGATGTTGGATTTCGTTTCCAGCGGTTGCCGCTTCAAGGGTTCCTCGGGAGGCTTTGATTTCGGGAGGTCCCGTTTTGCTGCCTGGGTTACTTGGTGGATGAACTTGGTCGTCCTGATGTTGATGGCAAGCAAAGAGGCTGCTATGGAGCTCCACTGTAGGATGAGCAACGATGGCACAGTCGTCGGCTGTCTTCATCAGTGCCGGATTAACAATGTGTGAACGACGTGACAGATGAAGAAATGAATGAAAACATAGTGAAATATAGAGATTGTACAAGTTCTCCTGAGCAAACAAAGAGTGACGTCCAAATATGTTCCACCAAGGTATTACCAAAGGTTCAAGAGATGTGGTCATGTGAATAATCAGATCTGATTATACATCTGTTGAAGTTTCACACTCACAACTATAGCACAGAAGTTGGACAGAGCTTGGAGCCCGATTTAAGGGAAAGTGGATTATAATTGATTTTGTAAGGGGCCCTTTGAGGGCGCCAAGTCCGAGTGGACCACGTGCACCCGGCACTGTTCTTCATCACTTTTAGTCTTGGCCTTGAGACGACTCAAGTAGAAGAGCCTCCCGCCAAGCCGATATTCAAACACTGCGTCATGAGGGAGCCAGTCACGGGTGAGAAAAAGGTTGGCACGGAGGAAGACAGTGAAAAGGGTCGGTGCATTAACGCAACCCTACTTGACCCCTGTTCGAATGGTGGTAGGAAGGCCGTTCATGCCGCACGATTTGACTGATCACTTAAGGTGGTAGTTCTGCTATTGTTGACAATCCACAGACGTCTTTACGTCGTCTACAGTTATTCCGGTACATTTATATCTGAAAATACTCAACAGCTGCTCAGCGAAATGGGGCACTTGAAAACACAAGAAAACGATACGCTAATTAAGTTAGTATCCCACTACCCGCTAATTAAGTTAGTATCCCACTACCTGCTAATTAAGTTAGTATCCCATTACCCGTGGCTTTACATTAAACACAGTATCTCGTATAAAGACAATGAAAGACAAGGAATGTTGCGGTAACATCTAGACTTGTCATTATTTATGCCAACTATTTTATATCTAGGCCCTGTAACATGACATGACACTGCGAATATTATAAAAAATGGAATTGACCGCATTGGCTAAATATAGATGGTCACATTTCGATTAATCAATGGATTCCTTGTTAAATTGCCACTTTCGGCATATTGCTTTTCATATTAATCTCATTTGATCTTGCTATATTCGGAAATAAAACACAATGTCGACGTCTTATCAGGAAACACACAGAATAAAACTGGTAAACACCTCGTTTTTATGATGTTTCATAACCGTTGCTTTTTAACACACTATCATGTAACGATTATTAACCGAAATAAAAAGACCGTTTTTTGTGAATACAACGATCGGTGAAAACGTCACGAGCTGACAGCAACGTAGATGAATTTGATTCGTCAAATTGCTCAGAGTCAAATGAAACGTCGCTGGCTTGTGTCCCGTGAATTGATGCTTCCTCTTGTGATTGTATGCTGACATAAAGGCCTTTCTGAGTTATTGCGTTCCAACAAAAAAACTTTATATATGCGTCGATTTTGTTTTCTGCCGTTCTGGTATTTGTACCGGCCATTGTGTAAACGTCAACATTAGAGTTCTGCGTTAAACGCCGTTTATCCGTTTCGGAGTCAAAGTTTTGTTAGTGACGTACGTTACACAGACGGGTTTCCACAAAGTCCCGATTAGTGGTCGACAGAATAACAAAACGGACAGTGTTTTAGCACCGACTCGCTGGAACAACCAGCTTCATAGGTCCAAACCCTAACCACAACCTTTGTTTCTAATTCTAAACTGTAGGTGGCCGAATACCCTGACATAAAAATAATAAAACTTAAAATGTTAAAGGTTGCTTGAAATCCATTAGAACAAAACAACAACAATGAACAAAATAGGGGGGTCCCGTGAGGGGGGTCCCGTGAATATTAAAAAAAATATTTGACACAGTAAAAGCTACATCAATAGCATAATATGTCAAACTCGCATAAAAAAATGGTAACATTTATGGTTTTATGTAATTTATGAAGTCATGGAGGAAACACGTTTTAGCTTAATTTCGCCAATATTAAATATTTGTCACTTCAGTAAAACTTGGCAGAAATTTTCATTTATTATTTATCTCTATGAAAAGTGCAATTTTTGAAATATCTAGCGTAGTAACAGCTACGTCAGCAGCAAAAATATTTTTTATTAAACCCCATATTTTGCCACAATTTCAGTAAAGTTGGTCAAAATGTTAATTCAAAATGTTATTTTTTATCTCGACATACATAGAAAAACATAATGAAGTGCCGGATAGAAACTGAGGTTTTGCTATCGTCAAATCACACTTAAAACAAAATGTTCTGTAACGATTCGACAACAGAAGTTATCCCGCTTGTTCGCGAGAGGCGCCATATGCATAGCGTTTAATTTATAATGGTTTCGGCTCTTATTAACGTAGTTTCAATCGACAATATAAGAGTTGTGCCGCCGCCGCCGCCAGAACAACATTCTTCCCAAACTGCTCTGATTGGAGAATGTGCACTTTTCGCAGGAGTAAACGAATTTCGTTTGAGGCAACTTCCGTTGTAATTTCCGATGTTGACCAGAGATTCAGCAGTGCACTTGACCGTGCGAGTATCGATATTCAGATTTTCCGTGATACGAATGTTTACTTGACAATGCACGACATAATTACAGATATTGATATGACCTGCACATAATAACGCGTTTACGAAACGTGTCAAGTTGCTGTATATTCGGGTAACTAATTAATTTTCGAAGTGATATGTGTCTAGTAATAGCAACGGGCTTCATAATAGACACCCTAGTATTTCTTTCCCATGTTAACATATCTTTGTTAATCAGCGTCTTGTTACATTTTTCTAATTAAGCAAACTTTTATCAATAACCGAGGAAACTTGTACACAAATAATGTCTGACAATTAGCACGTTTGCTATAATCCTACCTAAAGTGTCCGTGTCTTAAATAGTGAGTGGGTGGTGGAAAACTCATCAGTTCACACGGGTGCAAGAACCGGGTGACGTAGGGAGTTCTCATCTTGAAACGAGGTGCTTCCAGATTACGCCTGAATGACACTTTATGGCTTGCGAATGGTCATACGTTGGCGCATAACAAGAATGCTTTATTTTTAGCGTCTGACATTAAGAATGCTGCAATCCGGATGACTGGCCTTATGGCGAAGTATCCGACAATTCGTAGAAGATGTTTATTTTTCTTGTAATTTACCAATTAAACATCGAGACGTGGCGTCAAGCTTAATACGTTTCATGGTAACGTGACACCGGCAGAGAGAGAGAGAGAGAGAGAGATGAGAGAGAGGACTGAGAGAGAGAGAGAGAGAGAGAGAGAGAGAGAGAGAGAGAGAAAGAAAGAGAGAGAGAGAGAGAGTGAGAGAGAGAGAGAAAGAAAGAGAGAGAGAGAGAGTGAGAGAGAGAGAGAGAAAGAAAGAGAGAGAGAGAGAGAGAGAGAGGGAGAGAGAGAGAGAGATAAGTGATAGAAAGAGAGAGAGAGTGAGAGAGTGAGAGAGAGAGAGATTGAGAGAGATAGTGATAGAAGAGAGAGAGAGAGAGAGAGAGAGAGAGAGAGAGTGAGAGAGAGAGAGAGAGGAGAGAGAGAGAGAGTGAGAGAGAGAGAGAGAGAGAGAGAGGGGGGGAAGAGAGTGAGAGAGAGAAGAGAGTGAGAGAGAGAGAGAGAGAATGAGAGAGAGAGAGAGAGAGAGTGAGAGAGAGAGAGAGAGAGAGAATGAGAGAGAGAGAGAGAGAGAGAGAGAGAGAGTGAGAGAGAGATGTGTATGGAGAAAGTTCCACACATAGACCTCCTAAGCATTTCCCCCAATATTCATGTAGCACCAATAAGCGAAAGTGTCCAATTTTGACTTTTGTATAAGACATACGATCGTGATCGCTGCCGACTCGACGCCGCGACTGTGTCTGGGGCCACTCGACAACGCCACGACTTTGTCCGGGGCCACTCGACACCGCCACGAGTTTGTCCGGGGCCACTCGACACCGCCACGACTTTGTCCGGGGCCACCTTGACACCGCCACGACTTTATCCGGGGCCACTTGACACCGCCACGACTTTGTCCCGGTTACTTGACACCGCCACGACTTTGTCCGGGGCCACTTGACACCGCCTCGACTTTGTCAGGGGTCACTCGACACCGCCACGACTTTGTCCGGGGCCACTTGACACCGCCACGACTTTGTTCGGGCCACTTGACACCGCCACGACTTTGTCAGGGGTCACTCGACACCGCCACGACTTTGGCCGGGGCCACTCGACACCGCCACGACTTTGTCCGTGGCCACTCGACAACGCCACGACTTTGTCCGGGGCCACTTGACACCGCCACGACTTTTGTCAGGGGCCACTCAACACCGCCACGACTTTGTCCGGGGCCACTTGACACCGCCACGACTTTGTCCCGGCCACTCGACACCGCCACGACTTTGTTCGGGGCCACTCCGAAGCGTGTACCTGTCTGCGATCATAAAATAGCACTTGCGACAATAAACTAAACAACTGTTTGCATCAAAGAAATAAAACTTGGGATCGTAAAAGACAATTCCTTCGCCAAGAGGTAATCGGTACTTGCAGGCCGTCTGCGCTGCTATCTCGGCACCAGCTGGAATTCCCTGGACTTCATTTACATAGACAAATTACTTCAGTTCCGTGGCACTTGCTGATAACCAGCTGTAAATGCGTCGACAGGCGTCTGTTTTTGCGTCCCATCAACAACTGGATAATTGTTATGTTGAATGAAATGCTAAAAATAATGCATAGAGATCATGGAGCTTTGAGTACATCCAGGGCATGTATGTAGTACACACGAGGCATGCATTGAGTGCATCCATAGCATGTATGGCGTACACCCAGGACATGCATTGAGTACACCCAGGACATGCATTGAGTACACCCAGGACATGCATTGAGTACACCCAGGGCATGCATTGAGTACACCCAGGACATGCATTGAGTGTATATAGGGCATGTATGAAGTACTCACAGGACCTGCATTGAGTACACTCAGAGCATGGATGGAGTGCATCCAGGGCATGGATGGAGTACACACTAGTCATGCATTGAGAACATACACGGCAAGGATGGAGCGCATCCAGGGCATGGATGGAGTACATCCAGGGCATGCATTGAGTACACCCAGGGCATGCATTGAGTACACCCAGGGCATGATCTATATTCCAACATTTTTATATATGCGTACTGCGGCCTTACTTACTTACTCCCTCCCTGTGCAGCCAGGCACACAAGACTCCCTGTGCAGCCAGGCACACAAGACTCCCTGTGCAGCCAGGCACACAAGACTCCCTGTGCAGCCAGGCACACAAGACTCCCTGTGCAGCCAGGCACACAAGACTCCCTGTGCAGCCAGGCACACAAGACTCCCTGTGCAGCCAGGCACACAAGACTCCCTGTGCAGCCAGGCACACAAGACTCCCTGTGCAGCCAGGCACACAAGACTCCCTGTGCAGCCAGGCACACAAGACTCCCTGTGCAGCCAGGCACACAAGACTCCCTGTGCAGCCAGGCACACAAGACTCCCTGTGCAGCCAGGCACACAAGACTCCCTGTGCAGCCAGGCACACAAGACTCCCTGTGCAGCCAGGCACACAGGACTCCCTGTGCAGCCAGGCACACAGGACTCCCTGTGCAGCCAGGCACACAAGACTCCCTGTGCAGCCAGGCACACAGGACTCCCTGTGCAGCCAGGCACACAAGACTCCCTGTGCAGCCAGGCACACAAGACTCCCTGTGCAGCCAGGCACACAAGACTCCCTGTGCAGCCAGGCACACAAGACTCCCTGTGCAGCCAGGCACACAAGACTCCCTGTGCAGCCAGGCACACAAGACTCCCTGTGCAGCCAGGCACACAAGACTCCCTGTGCAGCCAGGCACACAAGACTCCCTGTGCAGCCAGGCACACAAGACTCCCTGTGCAGCCAGGTACACAAGACTCCCTGTGCAGCCAGGCACACAAGACTCCCTGTGCAGCCAGGCACACAAGACAGAGCAAACGACGCTACCCATTCCTACGTGCAGCCATTCTGTCCAGGTCCTGTGTCTTCATTCTTTCTAAGTCCTGTGTCTTCATTCTTTCTAAGTCCTGTGTCTTCATTCTTTATAAGTCCTGTGTCTTCATTATTTCTAGGTCCTGTGTCTTCATTCTTTCTAGGTCCTGTGTCTTCATTCTTTCTAAGTCCTGTGTCTTCGTTCTTTCTAAGTCATGTGTCTTCATTCTTTCTAAGTCCTGTGTCTTCGTTCTTTCTAAGTCCTGTGTCTTCATTCTTTCTAGGTCCTGTGTCTTCGTTCTTTCTAAGTCCTGTGTCTTCATTCTTTCTAGGTCCTGTGTCTTCATTCTTTCTAGGTCATGTGTCTTCATTCTTTCTAGGTCCTGTGTCTTCATTCTTTCTAGGTCCTGTGTCTTCGTTCTTTCTAAGTCCTGTGTCTTCATTCTTTCTAAGTCCTGTGTCTTCATTCTTTCTAGGTCCTGCGTCTTCGTTCTTTCTAGGTCCTGCGTCTTCGTTCTTTCTAGGTCCTGCGTCTTCGTTCTTTCTAGGTCCTGTGTCTTCGTTCTTTCTAAGTCCTGTGTCTTCATTCTTTCTAAGTCCTGTGTCTTCATTCTTTCTAGGTCCTGCGTCTTCATTCTTTCTAGGTCCTGCGTCTTCGTTCTTTCTAGGTCCTGTGTCTTCATTCTTTCTAGGTCCTGCGTCTTCGTTCTTTCTAGGTCCTGTGTCTTCATTCTTTCTAGGTCCTGTGTCTTCGTTCTTTCTAGGTCCTGCGTCTTCATTCTTTCTAGGTCCTGCGTCTTCGTTCTTTCTAGTTCCTGTGTCTTCATTCTTTCTAGGTCCTGTGTCTTCATTCTTTCTAAGTCCTGTGTCTTCATTCTGTCTAAGTCCTGCGTCTTCGTTCTTTCTAGGTCCTGTGTCTTCATTCTTTCTAGGTCCTTTGTCTTCGTTCTTTCTAAGTCCTGTGTCTTCATTCTTTCTAGGTCCTGTGTCTTCATTCTTTCAAAGTCCTGTGTCTTCATTCTTTCTAAGTCCTGTGTCTTCATTCTTTCTAGGTCCTGTGTCTTCATTCTTTCTAAGTCCTGTGTCTTCATTCTTTCTAAGTCCTGTGTCTTCATTCTTTCTAGGTCCTGTGTCTTCATTCTTTCAAAGTCATGTGTCTTCATTCTTTCTAGGTCCTGTGTCTTCATTCTTTCTAGGTCCTGTGTCGTCATTCTTTCTAAGTCCTGTGTCTTCATTCTTTCTAGGTCCTGTGTCTTCATTCTTTCTAGGTCCTGTGTCTTCATTCTTTCTAGGTCCTGCGTCTTCATTCTTTCTAAGTCCTGTGTCTTCATTCTTTCTAGGTCCTGTGTCTTCATTCTTTCTAAGTCCTGTGTCTTCATTCTGTCTAAGTCATGCGTCTTCGTTCTTTCTAGGTCCTGTGTCTTCATTCTTTCTAGGTCCTTTGTCTTCGTTCTTTCTAGGTTCTCTGTCTTTATTTTCTGAGTTTGTGCCCCTCTTTTGGGCGAAGATAGTTTCCCGTACCACGCCTGCTTTGGTGTTCTTGTTGGTGGCATTCTAAGGACATGGCCCAAATGTCGCCAGCGTCTTTCCAATATTGCTGAATTGATTTGCACTGCATTTGCTCTTTTGAGAACTTCCTCGTTGGTTATAAATTTGTTCCATTTGATGCTTAGAAGTTTACGCAAACACCTGGTCTGGAGACATAACATAATTATTGTCAGTCCTAAATTAATTTCTTTGATACGTAGATATGACGCTTAGTACCCCCGTCTCAAGAAGTACTTCCCCATACCAGTGTGTAAGCAGTTACTTTTCTCAAAATGTAAACCATCTACAATTTCGTTTAGACCAGACAATTAATTTGTGTGGATCCACCCTTAGACTGTGTTGATCTAGCATCGAAGAAACCTTTCAGAATTGTGCGAACTTTACCATTATATGTTGTCAACATGGTGACGTAGATATACCTAACAAATAAGCGTAGTTCGTACATAGCGTGTTCGTCGTGGCATTTGTAAGTAATTTGGACGAAGTCTATGTAGCTACAAAATGCCGTGACAAATGGAGCTCGGTTGTATAGTGTGACGTGTGTGCGCACAAGTTATACGTCGAAGCGTCATTGTGACATTCACGCAGTAACGGAATACCGTCTGGAGAGTCGTTCAGTCAAAGGTCGGGGCTACTGCAGTACTAATTCACGGCGAAATATCAGCCTGGACATTTTAATGTTTTATGATACTGTATAATGTATATATATGCATATATATATATATATATATATATATATATATATATATATATATATATATATATATACGTATACATATATATATATATATATATATATATATATATATATATATATATATATATGTATATATGTATATATGTATATATATGTATGTATGTATGCATGTATGTATGTATGTATGTATGTATGTATGTATGTATGTATGTATGTATGTATGTATGTGTATATATATATATATATATATATATATATATATATATATATATATATATATATATATATATATATATATATATATATATATTGCTCGTCGGTGAAGTGGGTTGACTGGCAAATTATTCTGCCTAATTGCTCTTGAATTTCATTTTACGATCTCGCGTTCTACGACCCCAGAAAAGATTCGTAAGTAACACTTTTATTTTCTTACAAATTCATGCGAATTTTACCCTTATCCGTAGTATTACCCTTATCCGTAGTATTACCCTTATCCGTAGTATTACCCTTATCCGTAGTATTACCCTTATCCGTAGTATTACCGTTCATACATTGTTCGCAACGCTGTGCGTGTTTTCTACGATTGTTTCCAGTGGCACCTTTACCTGCTGTATTTGTTTATGTAGCGCCCTCTGGCACATGATATGTAGCGCCCTCTGGCACATGATATCGAACTGATCAGTGAACGGTTTACGTAATAACTACGAATTATCTTGTACGAACTATCAAGTTATCTCGTCAGGAGGATGGGTATTTTTGCTAGTCTATAACAATTGCAAATCTTACTCAGAGATACGTGGACCTAACTTTGCAAACGAAACGTCTAGCAAGTGTCCTTCAAATACAGTGGTTCAGCTTTGTCAGTGCGAGAGAAGTTAACCTTGCTCTAGCAGCATGGATTAATAGCGACTTAGTTCGGTGACTGGACAGCCTTGGCAGCGCACGTACGCGTCTAATGGAACACTGAAAGCGTGTCCCGCTAAATAGCGCACACGTCGGAAGTTGCAGTACGATTGACTCCGAGAAGCGCCATAACGACCTGTCTAGCCCGAGCAAATTGTTGTTATATCGCCCAGCCGGACGACCGGTTCCAGGCGAGGGATCACTCATTATTTTCCCATTGACGGAAATGTAAACGTTATCCCTGACTGCAGAGAAACCGATTCCTGGTATTTTCTTAACGATCTTTCGCGTGCCCATTATAATGCCAGCATCGTAGTAACATGCTGGACAAGTGGTGGGTTCATATAACAGAACTCTTGCAAACGTGGGTTGCTCTACAATTTGCGAAGGATGAACTGTTTCTGGGAAACTGCCGTCAGTTGGCCGAGGCAAATGAAATGTTTTGTTAATTCACAACATCTATGCCGAACATTTGCAATTTGAAACAAGGACCACGGGCATGTTTCTTTGAAACCATGATCTCACAGGTTTACTGTTAACATTATTTAGTGTCCATATTGTTATTTTAATAGTGTATTTTATTGAATTCGCCGTCAACGTTAATACTGAAAATAATTCACCACCATTCACATTACGAAATAGTGTTTCAAACAACATAGAGCAAGAGTTTGTGAATTCATTTTCGCTATGGATCTTTATTTATCATGTAACGTGCTTTATCGCACAAATCATGTTTAATGAGCTCATAAGAATATTAGTGCGAGAGAACCCTGGCTATACATTCGCATAGGTTCACAGATGTCACGTTCTACCGAGACTACGTGGTCACGGGCTTACGTTTAACATCAAGTTTCCATACAACTACATTAAAAGTGTCGCCATAAACATTACCAACGAAACCAATAAACCACACTAGATGAACGTAACTCACGTCATCAAGTAATGTTTCACTCAATAGAGGGCAATATTTCGTGAATTGCATTTTCACTGTCTATAATTATTTATTAGCTTAAGGTGCTCTATGACACAAATAAATGTTATGGGCTCATATGAGTATTAGTGCGAGAAAACCCTGGACAAGGTCACTTGAACATTACGTCGTTCGCCTCCGTTTAAACCGTCGCTCAGACTTATAACGTAATCGCTCAGACTGTATAACGTAGACGAGAAGTAGACAGTGCGTAGATTTTAAAAGGGCAGCTTGTTCATATTATTCATATTCGCGGTTCCAGCTTTCTTGGGTAATAGGAGAAGACAACTCCTAAAATTTCAGTTAAATGCACTAACAGAGAACTAAGACAGGTCAATCACAAGCAACTACTTAACTGAACAAGTTTTATTTAAAAACAAGAAACTACAGAATTATATTCGGCGTTATCGCGCTATAATCAACTCACGCAAGTGGACAGGTATGAGGCGCCGTAGCGGCAAAACCTGTCGACTCCTGCAAGAACCGTCGAGTTCTGTCTGCGAGAACCGTCGAGTTCTGTCTGCGAGAACCGTCGAGTTCTACAAGAACCGTCGAGTTCTGCAAGACCCGTCGAGTTCTGCAAGAACCGTCGAGTTCTGCAAGAGCCGTCGAGGTCTGCAAAAACCGTCGAGTTCTGCCGAGTTCTGCAATATATATATATATATATATATATATATATATATATATATATATATATATATATATATATATATATATAATAAATAACAGAGGTCCTAGGATTGAGCCCTGTGGTATGCCAGTTGTTATTAGTAACATGTTTGAGTTTATATTATCAATTTCAGTATATTGTTTACGATTATGTAGGTAGCTACTGAATACGTTCAGATTTGTACCATTTATACCATACAGTTTTCTTTTCTCAGCTAACATTAAGTGGTTAATGATATCAAAGGCTTTAGAAAGGTCTACCTATATGTATATGGGTATTTCAAATTGATCCATTTGGGTTATAATCATATCTATTAATTTCAGTGCAGCATATTCTGTTGAATGTTTGGGTAGAAAACCATGTTGACGGTCAAAGAAAAGTTTTGAGTCTGGTAAATAAGATGACAATTTATAAATAATGCTCCTTGCACCGGCAATTGCCTGCATTAACACACAATAAACGTGGTGAAATAATGAAAAATAAGGTCATCGTTAGATCCCTCTCAATTTAAATAGGTGATAATATTTTCAATATTCCTAGTAGAATTTGTAAGTAAAAATAGTGCTCATTATTGAAAAAAATTGCTATTCATTTCATGCTTGGTACACTTTCACTAATTATGGTCCTTATGAGTTCATTCTAATTGACGTACTTGTTATAGTTCATCCACAAAGTTGGTATAAAATGTCATTTATGTCTTTATAAAATTGTCATGTTTTATTGCACATCAAGTTATAATGAAATGTGGTCTGTTACTCATCATTCAGCCTGTATATGTTAACAGTGTTTGATGGTTGTCAAAATGTGGTCTGTTACTCATCATTCAGCCTGTATATGTTAACAGTGTCTGATAGTTTAACAAGAGATTTAACAAGAGTTGCCATCCAAGCCAAAGGCCCAGATGGCAAGTGGACAAGGAAGCCATTGGCTTATCGAGAGTCCAACAATGTTCATCTACTTATAACCCGCCCTCCTGAGATATGTGTCAACCTTGTTTTTAAACATATTCACGCTGCTAGCAGTTACACAATCTGTAGACAATTTGTTCCATTCATTTATTGTCCTCTGTGAGAACGAGTGCTTCCTGATGTCCAATCTACATTGATCCTTTACTAATTTTACCTCATGTCCTCTAGTTCTGCTATCCTTCTTGAGTGAGAAAAACATATTTCTATCAATATTTTCATACCCATTCAATATCTTAAAAACTTCAATCTGATCTCCTCTTAACCTCCTTGTCTCTAGAGTTGTTAAACCACATTCTTTCAGGCGTGCTTCATAACTAAGGTCTCTCAGTTCTGGAATCATTTTAGTTGCTCTCCTTTGTATGCGTTCAAGCGTATCTATATCTTTCTTACGATATGGTCTCCATGCTTGTATACAGTATTCTAAATGAGGTCTAACTATTGCTTTATAAAGAGGTATAATTAACTTTTTTCCCTTGTATGTTATGTTTCTTCTAATCAATCCAAGAATTTGATTACCCTTTGAAGCTGCAATACCACACTGCTCTGAAACTTTCATATCAGCGCTTATTGTAACTCCTAAGTCCTTTTCTTTTACAGTAGTACCCAGAACAGTATCTCCCATTTTATAGTTTACATTCAAGTTCCTATGTCCTGTATGTAGGCATTTACATTTCCCAAAATTGAACAACATCTGCCATTTCTCAGACCATTTCACTAATCTGTCTAGATCGTTTTGTAAATGTTGTTTATCACCATCAGTATTAACCTTTCTAAACAGTTTTGTGTCATCCGCAAATTTCAGTACGTTACTTGTTATACTGTCGTCCAAGTCATTGATATAAATTAAGAATAATATAGGTCCTAATAAAGTTGTCAAAATGTATGCAAGTATTCGTAGCATACAATGATGGGACAGTGCAAGATGGCCATGTTTAAAAGCAATGTGAACCCCAAGGGTGGGACTGTCTCCATCCCAGTTGCGAACATAAGGATGTCACCAAATCTGACTGTACATTCATCATCTGAAATAAAGGTTTCTAAATGTTTTAATGTAATCACCAGTTGCATCTAACCTCAAAATATCATCATTGGGGATACTTTCATAAGGGATCACATAAATTATTTACTTTAAAAAGGCATACATTGCAAAAACTATATAAATTTTTTGATAAAATAGTTTCTAGCTGCACATCCTATTTGCTAACGTCATAACCAGTTTAGTTGTCGCAACTAAGCCACACTTAGAAATAATTAGTACTACACATTGCCAAACAGGGCAATTAAACAAAAGCGAATATTGCACTAAATATGATTGATAAAATAATAATAATAACATTAAACGAGAAAATGTTTAATAGGACCTGCCAGGGATTGAACCCGGTATTCTGCAAGCGAAAAGCGAACGCTCTACCACTAAACCACAACATCTCACACAGAATGTTGCACTGAACTCGTTGTGTATTCTGCAGGCCGTATCGTGGTATTGTCGTATGTTTTAAATGTAAATTTAGCTTTTAAGTACGTTTACGTTGGTAGCATTTACACGATTTTTTCCATTCATTGTCCTCTGTGAGACTTTGTGAGTGATTCTTGAAAATATAGTAAATATCAATTACTCTGTTATGGTAAGTATGTGGGTAGTATATTATGTTTTTGCGGCATTACGTCACTGCACATGCTACAGCGCTATTTTCAGGGGTAACCAGTCTTCTTCAGGAATCGCCAGGTTTTGATATTCCATCACCCTTTTGGCCGCTACGGCGCCTCTAGACAAGGGACATTAGATAAAGTTGAATAAAAAAAAAACGAAGAATGTATGACTTTATTGTTGGTAGCTAGTTTTGTGACAGTACCGGGTCTGGAAGGGTGTAACACCTGGACCTATTGGTAACCGCGGTACCTATTGTGACCCCCGGTGCCTATTGGTAACCGCGGTACCTAGTGGAACCCGCGGCACCTATTGGTAACCGCGGGACCTATTGGGACCCGCGGTGCCTATGGGTAACCGCGGTACCTATTGGTAACCGCGGTACCTATTGGGACCCGCGGGACCCATTAGTAACCACACCCAGAACCGTCACAGCACTAGTTCATATCATACACATTTTCCGAAAACCACAGTGCTGCACGATTTATATTGTAGCTAACAATATGATTGATTAACTGATGGAATAGTCTGCAACTACCAGTTATGTTGACATTCGTCCATAAATATTTCACTGTGTACAATTTTCACTAACATTCCATCAGTAAGGTTTGTCTCAAAATAATATTACAATTCCCACGTATCCAAGATGGCAACCCACACATGGCTCCTCACATACCCACTAGGTGGCGTGTCTTTTGTGAACATACTCTTACATTTCGCGTGAACTCTGGGAGGTGTTTTAAGTTTGAACGCTAAATGCCCTATTGTAGCGTAGTGCCATAACTAATCATCATTACAAGCATAGATAAATAAATAAATGTTTAAGCACCGTGATGTCATTTAAAAAATGCGTGGTTTGTTTCCGACTGATTAAATACGTCCGATCCCCACTTCAAAACCCAGAGGACGGTCGTGATTGTGAACGGCAATACAAATTCACCAGCGATATTCTGCACGTATCTGGCGGCAGACACGCGCGACAACACAACAGAGAGATTCCGTCTCCACCAAAGTCATTTCTACCAACAGTAATGACAACGTTGCAACAGCTCAAGGCAAGACTAGCTCGTGTGTTGTAAAAATAAAAACGACAGAACATAAACGCACAGACGGGTTGTACATCGACATTAACTTGTTTCAGCTTTTCGCCATTGCTTCCGTTCTGTTCGCAATAAACACACAATAACTGCCGGCAATCTGTGCTGGTTGCAGCCGTATACATATTGCGCTCGGACGGATATATTTGACCGCTCGGGTGCCTACTCGCGACGCTTTCTGTTTATTAACTGCGATGAGTCTCTGACATTATTGCCCCGTTCGTCTTCCCGAGCGGGCATCCATTTAGGAATCCATCTACGGGCGTCAGACGCATGTTAATGCGACGTCAAACCAACGTTGCTTATTGTGTCTTATGAGCGGGACATATTTGCGTTTTGCGCTTGGATGTCGCGATGAAAGGGCGGGACTTGCTGTGTAATGAATACGAAAGCAGGTTCATGATTCCCGCCTATTCACCACTCACGCCGGTTTGTTAATAGGATTGTAGGTGCAGGAAAGGCGCGATGTCCGCTGGGATTAGTGGACGCACCCTTGTTGGTCGAATGAGAACGCAGCATGACGTCGTGTTTGTTTCATCGCGCACATTCGGTTTGTGGAAGCACACGACCTGTTGTCTGAGACGGATCATTCGGCACAAATGTCACCGCAGGGCAGCTTAATTGGCATGCCGCTCCTACGTCAGAAACCGCAAAACTCCTGTCACACAACCGCTCGTGTGTGCGCGTGTTGTTTACGAATGCAGTCCTTGTTTAGCATTGACCATTTTGGAAAAAGTCCCTTCAGGATTCTTTTATTGTTCATGAAATTATCAGCGTAACTAGTGTGAGCTCGTTATCATGACGTAATGTTTTAATTATACATATGTTACTGGTTTACATATACATTTTTATTATTGTCAAATGCTGCATTTCTTTTGTTGGAAGATGGAGACATTGTCAATAAAAGGAAAATGGTTTGCTAAGTAGTATATTGTATATGTATGTGTGTGCGTGAGTGCGTGTGTGCGTGTGTCTTTCACGCGCACGTCTATGTCTTTTATAAAGAGCATTATTTCGTGAATTTCATTTCCAGTCTATTATTGTTTATTAGCCAGCTTTGTGACATAAATCAAATATGATGGGCTCGTAAGAGTATTAGTGCGACAGAGCCCTGGATTTAATCGCATTCACCTAGTGGCAATAGCAAGGCTCGTTTGTGACGCCATATTGGATACGCCGGGAACTGTAATTTTGTTTTGAGACAAACGAAATTAATACTCAATGATTCGATTTAAGAGAACATCTTTCCCATGGAAACGTCAATGGACGGATGTCAAAATACTTATATATCCTCCACAAGCACACCCGCACGCACGCACGAACGCGCATTGACTCACGCACGCACGCACGCACGCACGCACGCACGCACGCACGCACGCACGCACGCACGCACGCACGCACGCACGCACACCACTGTTCCTATGTTGACGACGTAGACGCGAGGACAGTCGGTGCTGTGCCGAGGTTAACGTCGTGTCTATGAGTCAGCGGTGTTGTAATGACCGTCATCCATTATTCTTCCCCCCCCCCAGCCGCTGCCCGCTGCGTCCAGCCTCAATGATGAACGCTAAATGCAGCGCATGTGTCTCTCAATGTGGAAATAAACGTTGACGGATGGACACGGAACAAACAAGGCACGTTTATGTTATTTAGAGTCTTGGTGACACACTGTCTCTCGTTCAATAATCATAACGCAACTTATAGTATTAAGAATAACACTGGAGCATTGGAATGATGGATTTTGACAACATCACGATAAGACAAATCCAAATGACGATTTAAAATACAAAATGAGGGAAATGATACATGCAAGATACAAAGCTTTTCATTTCTGGCTAAGACGGTATTGGAGGATATTGTATAATAATCCGTATACATATAAACATCGCGTTTGCTGGACATCGTACGAATGGGCATAATGGGCATAATGATGGGGAGACGCAATCTTCGAAATGCCAATGATGTTAATGCGAACATTTCCATTGCAATTACAGGAAGAGACATGTTTTCTTCTATCCAGCAATCTTGAATACACTCGCAAGAATAAACATGGTTTCTTCACTGCAATTACAGGAAGATACAATGTTTTTTTACACAGCAATCTTTATTGCGATTACAGAAAGATGCATTATTTCTTCTATCCATCAATCTTCACTGCAACTACAGGAAGATACATTATTTCTTCCATCCAGCAGTATTGACTGCAACTACAGGAAGATGCATTATTTCTTCTATTTAGCAATAATGACTGCAACTACAGGAAGATACATTATTTCTTCTATTTAGCAATAACGAATGCAACTACAGGAAGATACATCATTTCTTCCATCCAGCAGTAATGACTGCAACTACAG
>OY759266.1:10457597-10522597 GCA_963662155.1 Lamellibrachia columna | reverse complement strand
CCAATGCCTACACGTTAATGAGAAATATATATATATATATATATATATATGTATATATATTAATACTTTCATACTAACTGTAATTAGCGGCCTTACACACCAACTAAGGTGCGAAGTGGATAACTAAATATGTAAATAAGTAAATGTAATTCACATTATCCAATACCAGATATTATTTAATTCGTGTTGGAAATTTTGCAGAGCATCGTTTCATTACTTTGGGTCAGTAGTATGTGTGTCTTCACGTTGTAAGCCCCGTGTCATATGTGATAAAGGGTGTTTTGTAATATATGCAAAGAACGGCGTTGTTAATCACGACCGTGTTAACCAAGAGGCACAAGGAGTGGCCGAGCCAACGCGGCGATGATATCCACCGCCCGGGGCAGCGGCTGGCTGACAACAAGTATTAATTCCGAGAAGTAGGAGCGGTGTCGACGCTAATGTATGCAGCGCCTGCGCGGTCACCACTCGTGGTGGTACTTAACGAACGCGATCGCCCGGCTTCAGCAGAAAGACGAGCGATAGCAGACCGACGCGCGCGCGAGTAGATCTGCACCCGCGGTGAGTGACAATCGACGTGAGACGACCAACAGCAGCAGTACACATGTCGCGGCCGAGGGCACATCGGACGCGCTCCGAGGGCGAGTCGTCGAACCTGGGCCGTGCGTTCCAGACACACTACCGGGTGACAGTGATGGGCGCGGCCGGCGTCGGCAAGACCTGCATCATCTCGCAGTTCCTGCACGCCAAGTTCGACGCCAAGTACAAGGCGACCGTCGAGGAGTTCCACCGCCAGATCTTCTACCAGAACGACGGCAGCTCGCTCGTGCTCGACATTCTCGACACGTCGGGGGCCTACGCCTTCCCGGCGATGCGGCGGCTGTCCATCTCGACGTCCGACGCCTTCGTGCTCGTCTACAGCGTCGACGACCCGACGTCGTTCGACGAGGTGAAGCGGCTCCGGGAACAGATCATCGACGAGAAGGAGGACGAGCTGACGCCGATCGTCATCGTCGGCAATAAGAGCGACGTGACGGACGAGCGACGGGCCCTCGAGCGGGTGACCATCGAGAGCACGGTGAACATCGACTGGAACAACGGGTACGTGGAGGCCTCGGCCAAGGACAATCTCAACATCGCCAACATCTTCGACGAGCTGATGGTGCAGGCGGACCTGCACGTCAATCTCGGTTCGACCGCGGCGCAGAAACGCAGGACATCTCTCCCGGCGTTCAACTCCAACTACAAGCACGACGCCCTGGAGATACTCCGCAAGCAGGAGAGTTGCCGCATCTCGTGAGACTGGGCTCCTTGCAGCATCGTCTGCGTCACTGACTGTTTGATACTCTGTTGGCAACCGAGTGTGCAACAAGGTGCTCCTGTGGGTGTAACGAACTGTTCGTTTGTATAGCAGCCGTCGCACAGTACTTGATTCCAGAACTTGCCAAACAATGACGCCTCCCTCGGTGGCGTTCATGCTGTATACAAACGTCCATTCCCGTGCTTCGACGGTTTTATTGAAGAGTGTAAAGACACGTTTTGTACTTGTTCAAATTTGTATATTTTATACATACGTTTGTATTATGATTTGTATTTGTGTTTTGGCGCTGGCAGCTGCTGCTGCTCCTGCTACACTGGCGGCTACGGCTGCAGCTGGCAGCGTTCATGCACACGAAGTCGGCCCCTGGGGCTGCGCAGTATTCGTGTATAGTACGCGTTGTCGAGTCTTGTTGACACAGAAGCGAAGCTTAATCCGAGATGTCACTGTTTCAATGTCGTGAACGGTATTTTGAGTTTGGCGTTTGTAGCCAGAAGACGGCCAATCCAATGAAATTGTGTCTATTGTATTATGATGCATTGCAAATACTTTAAAACGCTTAATTGTCGTGACATTGTTTGTTTATAGCTTTCGTGTAAATGCGATTATTGTTTTATAAAGAAAAGGGTATTTGCCTCCGACGTATTGACGCGTGGCGTAACGCCATCACTTGTACTGTTATGACACGTTTGTGTGTTTACGTACGTGATGTGGTTTAAGATCACCGGTCTGCCTACGTTCGACTGATAGCAGATCATATATTTGCATTTCTAGGCGCATAGTTCAATATATCAACCTGGTTTGTTGACGGATGGCAAGCAATGGCCTATAGGCAGCAAGCTGTGCGCCTATCTGGGTAGCACGTCCACGCGCTATTCTTAACTAAACATGGCGAGTTCAACGCAGTACCGAGGCGCAAATGGCGAAACAACGAGCTTATCACCACCAGAAATAGAATGGTTATCAACTAGAGCGTTCATGACACTTCTGGTGACATATTGTATAGGTAGCGTTATTATGTTGATGTTCGCTGCGATGCACGCACTACGACCAATTAAGCTCATGTCGCGTCCACCCACAAAGGCGATTTACCCCGTGCCGTACTTGTACAGAACTATTGCTGTTACGAACATTGTACAGAACATACGTTTTGCTACTGTCTTGCTGTGTACATTTAAAATTTCCTAATGTATTGTTTTATGTAACACGATTTTGCTATTTTACGTTACAAAAAGTCAATGCACGCATTGTCGGTACTGAATAAAAGTATATATTGATATCACACGATAACATCTGCTGTTGAATTGATTATTGTCTAAATATACGTCATATCGCTGACGTGCGTGCCTGGCTGCCTTGCACGTAGGGGCGTTGCCGCGACAGTGGGTTGGTCACGGGGGTCTGCATGTCCAGCGGCGCCACAGAAGACACACGCCACACCCGAGACCGATAACATCGGTGCTAATTGCTAGGAATCGACACACACAGACGCAACACGACGATATTCTGTCAACGTGCATTAATTATCGTGCTTGGAGGCAGTGGCGCATTTAGGGGGGTGGGGTGGGGGGTTGGTTGGTCCCTTTTGGCTTTTTTCCGTATGTAACATGTGCTGTAACACGGTTGCATGGTACAATAATGGGTGATCCGTTTGGCCATCCATTTGGCATCCCCTTTGAACTCCCCTTTTGTGAGATCCTAGATACTACATTTCTTCTGAAAGCTCTATTCATCGAAACATACTTGAGGAACTACGTGTTATTTCCTTCCAAGCCATTGCGCTGTTGGGATTGACTGCATAGAAAACAATTTCACCGAAGATGTTCAATCAGCAATGGTGTAATATGCGCAATATACACATAAATGCATACGCGTACTGACGTCAGCGTGTTGGGGGGGGGGGACTGCGGGGGCGGGGACGATTTCCCATATTCGATGTATTTCCGCCCCTCCACGATGTTCAGCTACAAAAGACTAATTTAGCTTGGAAATCCAAGGGTGACAGTAAAAAGTAACATTACGTCCAAAAAACAGTTTATTGGGGGAGGGTAATATCCCCCACACATTTAATAACTTAGTGCGTCCGAAGATTTCATTAAAAAAATTGCACAAACGAGCTGTCATGTCGTAGTCGATACTAGATAGGTGCGATTTTTGCGAAATGAGTCTGAGACGAGACGAGCGAAAAATCGAATTGCTGAGGCAGGCAGAGCGAGCAACGACCCGAGCCTAGCTTGTTGTCGCGCGCACTTCGACGATTCCATTGACATTCGGCGTCAACTTGTAAACACGGAAAAAAATTCGGGCGTCGGTCATTTATTGATTGGTGCACTATTTTTACCATTCGCAGCTGGCCATACATAGAATCACGCAAATTTAGTTATGGGTGAAAGTTGCGGATGTGAGGGCGCAGATCATTGTTGCTTACGGACGATTTAAACAAGTAACAATGTCGTAGAGAATGTTTTCTGTACGTATGTTCCCTCGTATCTCCATCAGTTTTACGTATACGTGGCTAACATTGTGTAGGCGTGCCCGGGGGGTGGGCGGGTGGGTGGGTGGGGGGGGGTCCATGGCGATGGTTCGTACATTAGAAAAAGCAAAATGTCTCCGATTGGGGATATTACGAAGGAACTTATGTGGATGTATATATTACGTAACTCTGAACAATAGTACATGTGTACGTACACTTGTTAACACCGCTATGCAGTTGGACATGATTTTGGCGCGTGAAGTCGTCATCGCCGGACAACTGGGCTTGTTGTCCAATAAAACAATTCTCGTTGCCATGTTGGAATTATTAAAAAGCGGCCATTAGTCATCTAGACGGCTAATGGGCGAGCTATACACGTTAATCTGGGGATATTTGAGACATCAAACCAATACAATATTAATGCACGAATCGTGTTTGTTTGACAGGCACGTGCACGAGCTACTAATCTGCCAGACACGCTTGCCTTCATTATCACGCACGCTGGCATGCGTCCAAACGTGTTTATTCATCTCCGCGGCAAGAACTACACACTGAATAAAGCCTGACGCGTCTACTGTTCAATGTGTTCATGGTAGTGTTCTAAATGTGCACGCCTGTGTTCAATTGCATGTGTTCAAGTGTTTATACCGACTTTCATTGAGTCACTTATGACGACTCAGGTGAAGCTACAAAATGTCCTTTATGATCAAGAAACAGCTCATCTCAGATCATATAAAACGAATCAAACTGTTTCCTGCGATGGATTCGACGGGAATGGGTTCTGTCTATTTAGGCCTAAAGTATAAAGTCACTATATTATATAGCCAGTGCATTGTATAATAATTATATAATTAAGATACGAAGTGTCATTAGTGTTAACATAGTTCAGTGGCTATATTCTCAGTAAACGCTAGGGGAAGCTTTACATACGTTTCGACTTCTGCTTTCGAATGTGTTCAATTAATAATCTGCCTATTGTTGTATAAATTTGCATTGATTCTGGAAATACATTTATTTTTATATTTCATATTTATGATATTTTATTGCGCATAAGGGACTAAAGCAGATACACTAGACTAACGTGTGAATTATAATGAATTATGTGAATGACGTCCGCTGTCTCATCACTGGTGTTTACATTGTAAACATACATGTTCTTTTCCGCATTTCATACTGTATCGGCGACGATAAAACGTATTGGTAATTTGATGCACTTGCGCAAACTCAAAGGATTGGAAATGTAGCCCCAAATGACCAAGTCGTTTGTTCGTTAACAGTGGGCGATGATACAACTAACATAGGGGTCTAAGCTATGATATGTCTCATGTAGGTACGGTAGGCCGAGGTTAAACTAGTTTAGTGTGTCTGCTCTCTGCATGTGTACCTCGTTGAGACAGAGTCGCTGTCTTTTCATGACAAGTCATGGACAAAGAGAACTTCACATGCAATATGTGCCCTCTTGTTGCACTGTCATTCAGCGCCTTCCGATATCACCATGTCCGTACTCACCAGCAACTTTTGACTTTGAAGATTCAAAGTTCATTATCCGTTACAGGCCTATTGAACAATTGTTAGTGTTCAGGTTTTGAACACTTTTATATGTTTAGAAAAATAAAGAGGCTGGTGTTATATACTTGAACGCTGGTGTTCTTCTGTTCCTTTTTTAGAATTTAGAATTCTTACATGTGAAAAAAATTGCTTAGGCGATTCTCATTGGCTAATTCGTAGGGAACTATGAATGATCTTTTGCATAACTAAAATGCCTCAATTCTCTTAACTCATCGATCTCAAATTACATGTAAATATACAATATTATTTATTTTCTACTGCTGTCGTATTTTTACCGTTAGAAATATAGTGACGCTATCTATTTCAATTCGAGCGACGACTGTTTTATGTCCGGATACTGCGACAATGATATATATTACTATTTTAGAAAATTTTAATAGTAATATATATGCAAACCGTGTTACTTTCATATCCTTATACACGAAAATATACAATTTGGCTATGATTTTTTTTACAACATATAAAGATTGCTGCTATGTCTATTTTGGCATGCTAACAAATCAGTCAGTAGTAATCGTCGTACATTGGCGTTAATACAAACACTGAAACTAGTGACAATGTGTATGCCATCACCTGGTCTTGGCACTTAGTGACCACGGCAAGCTTACGTCGTAGTCCTCTTCTCTCTTCTTGGAGCTTAAGACGCCAACAAATCTTTTTCCAGCCAGCACGGTCTAGGGCGAGTACGGTCTAGGGCAAGTACGGTCTAGGGCGAGTACGGTCTAGGGCGAGTACGGTCTAGGGCGAGTACGGTCTAGGGAGAGTACTGTCTAGGGCGAGTACGGTCTAGGGCGAGTACGGTCTAGGGCGAGTACGGTCTAGGGCGAGTACGGTCTAGGGAGAGTACTGTCTAGGGCGAGTACGGTCTAGGGCGAGTACGGTCTAGGGCGAGTACGGTCTAGGGCGAGTACGGTCTAGGGCGAGTACGGTCTAGGGCGAGTACGGTCTAGGTCGAGTATGGTCTAGGGCGAGTACGGTCTAGGGCAAGTACGGTCTAGGGCGAGTACGGTCTAGGGCGAGTATGGTCTAGGGCGAGTACTGTCTAGGGCAAGTACGGTCTAGGGCAAGTATGGTCTAGGGCGAGTACGGTCTAGGGCAAGTACGGTCTAGGGCGGGTACGGTCTAGGGCAAGCACGGTCTAGGGCGAGTACGGTCTAGGGCGATTACGGTCTAGGGCGAGTACGGTCTAGGGCGAGTACGGTCTAGGGCGATTACGGTCTAGGGCAAGTACGGTCTAGGGCAAGTACGGTCTAGGGGCGAGTACGGTCTAGGGCGAGTATGGTCTAGGGCGAGTACTGTCTAGGGCGAGTACGGTCTAGGGCAAGTACGGTCTAGGGCGAGTACGGTCTAGGGTGAGTACGGTCTAGGGCAAGTACGGTCTAGGGCGAGTACGGTCTAGGGCAAGCACAGTCTAGGGCGAGTACGGTCTAGGGCAAACACAGTCAAGTTCGATCGTGGTCTTTCCAGCCATCATCTCTTCTTCAACAGTCCTTCTCCAGGGGCCCAGTCGTCTGCATCTTTTTACTTTTTCAGGTGGTATCAATTTGAGAAAATGCAGCTGCCTGGATTTCTTGGTGTGTCTAGGCTCACCGTTGCTTCTGCGCAACCAACATGGAGGTAATAATTGTAATAGTTGGGCATAACTGAGTCATGGCTACAGTTAAACTAAATGTGCTTTCTTCGGAATAATCGTTGTCATGGCCCGTGTTTTTTGGTGTTTCATTGCTCATTTTATTCAAATTATATTAGCCACTAGTGGAAATAGACATACCACGACACGTAATCTTTACAACCGACCAATCTTGTTGAAATTAAGACCTATTCGCCGTCTAAACATTACAAAATTGCACGCTCTTTCGGGCAATTTCTTTTGAGGCGCGCCGTAGCAAGAACAGTGGCGCCACACGGTGGATTGGTAACAAGCCAAGCGAAATATTTATATAGTGGCGCCACTAATAGTTGTTTCGAGATTTCTATTAATCAAGCTATCTTTTACATTTTTAGTTCGGTCTAAAACACTTCAGACATCAAGTCGGTCAAGCCCGGCCAAGGACTGATGTGTAAAATCCGCCAAACCCAGTTCCAGTGTTTTAGTGCGCATGCGTCGGGGTGGTACGAGTCCGTTACATCGCTCCACACATTTCACTCAACACAACATGTTCACCAACACAACAAATGACCACAATTGGTACAACTCAACATAATCCACTGATCACGCAGAAACAGACACACCAAACGACAACAAACGCAACTAATCAAAACAACGCCCTTTACCGCAACACATGAACCAAAATTTCAAAGATGGCGGACTCCCACGGCCGGCGCCGCCCGGGTGAGTTCTTTTCATTTTATCGCTAAGCATTTCATTAGTAAGCTTCCTTTTCTTCAAGTCGCCACTGTTTGCATTTGGATCTAACTTTCAGAAAACCATGCTACAAAATGTATTCCAATTCAGATGTCCCTTTAGGAAATATTCGCCTCACCTAGTCCCGCATTCCACGCGGATTAATCTTGGGCTAACGCAAATAATCACCGTCACTCTCCTAATAGCAACGATCATTGGAACATGTCAACGCGTATCTCGATCAAATCTCAAAATTAAACCAAAATATTATGCCCTAACCTTGAATCCCCGAATTAAATTCCCACCCAAAATCAAATTCAAATCAGACATTGTTACACATCTGTACCTCAGCAGACTGATAGCACTCTCAGGCGACATCCACCCAAACCCTGGCCCATATGGGCGCCCAATTCCAAATATTACCACTTCTCCATCTAGAAATGAGCAATCCAGTTCTACCAACACCCAGTCTGACAGCTCCACGCTTAGTACCCCAACACTCCACACATCACAAAATGCAGGCTTAATTTTCGCCCCAAACCCCCAAAACACTTCAACCCCCGAACGCCACAAGAAAACCCAAGGAAACACACTTAAAGGAATTTTTATAAACACCAACAGCGTTAAGAGCATAGAAAAAGCAACCCAACTAAAGGCAACTATTCAATATAATAATCCAGACATCATATTTCTAGTTGAAACTAAATTAGATGCAAACTATGCTACATACTCTTTCCTACCACCCAACTATGAGGCCATCAGAAAGGACAGGAATGTCCATGGCGGTGGAGTCCTTATAGCCTTCCGTGACAACATTGTAGCTGAACCCCTCCAAAATTTAAACTCAAATTGTGAAATAATTTGGACAAAAATTCACTTTGCACGAAACAAATGCATATACTTTGCATCTTATTATCGACCCCCAAATGACCACCTCCAATCCCTTGAAGCTCTCCACGACTCCCTAACTAAACTATATAGATCACAAAAAACTCCCCCTAACGTAGTCATAGCTGGAGATTTTAACCTCCCTGATATCAACTGGACAAATCACCAGACCACTAATAACAGCACTGCCAGCAAGCATAACAAACTACTAGAAATAACTAACGACTTTGAGCTGCAGAACATGGTAAACGACCCCACACGCATCGCTTCTGGCAACATTCTTGACCTCATACTCACCTCAAATCCCTCCATTATCATCAACACACACACCACTCCTGGTATGAGCGATCACGAATCCGTGACCTTCAATGTCAACTTAAACCCAGTTCGCAACAAGAAACCCCCCCCACCAAGTTTATAGTTACAAATCAGCAGACTGGGACCAACTCAAAGATGACATAGACAAACTAAATCTTGAGTACTTCGACATCGACCCCAACTCACAGGATATAGACATAAACTGGACCTTTTTCCGCGAACGTCTGACTACCTTGATTAACAATAACATACCTAGACGATACACAAAAGCTAAAACCCACCTCCCCTGGATAACACGTGAACTAATTAGAATGCAGAGAAGACGAAACAAAAGCCACAAAAAGGCAAAGCAAACTGGACTAAACGGTGACTGGGAAAAATTTAAGGAACTCCGAAAGCAAGCTACTAAAGCATTAGCAAAATCCTACAAAGACTATGTTAACAACCACATTGGAGACAGCCTGAAAACTAATCCCAAACGATTCTGGTCATTTATTAAGGCAAATAAACGAGAAAACATTGGCATCCCCACACTTCGAGTAAAAGACCAGCCAATAATTAATGATCGAGATAAAGCAAATGCCTTAAACAACCAATTGAGCTCTGTATTTACCCAAGAAAAGCACCCCATCCCCCAAATAGCCCCCTCTACTTACCCCAACATCCCCCTTCTCGAAATTGGCATAGATGGCGTAATAAAGCAGCTGGAAAATCTAAACCAGAACAAAGCTACAGGCCCATATGAACTCCCAGCCAGAGTCCTTAAAGAAACTGCAAAGCAGATAGCTCCCATCATCACCCAAATTTTCCAACAATCATACAACACAGGTAAACTTCCTAATGACTGGCTACAAGCATTAGTAACTCCTATACACAAAAAGAGCCATAAATCTGACCCAGCTAACTACAGACCCATATCACTAACCTGCATCCTCTGTAAAGTAATGGAACATATCATCCTAAGCAACATGTGGAAACACCTGCACAAGCATAACATCATTCTCCACTTCCAACACGGATTCCAGTCGGGACTGTCTTGTGAATCTCAACTCATTGAGACAGTCCACGACTGGATGACTGCTATGGACAACAAGACCCAAATTGACGCAATCCTGCTTGACTTTGCTAAAGCCTTCGACAAAGTGCCTCACCTACGTCTTCTATCAAAATTGACCTCCTACGGAATCACTGGAAACACTCAAAATTGGATCAAATCTTTTCTATCCAACCGCAAACAGAGAGTCTCAGTTAACGGTGCCCTGTCGGACATCACAGATGTCACGTCTGGTGTCCCACAGGGCTCAGTTCTAGGACCTGTCCTCTTCTTACTCTACATAAATGACATAAATGGGAACATCAAATCTTCTATACGCCTTTTTGCAGATGATAGTATTATAATATATCGTAAAATTTCTTCCAAAACCGACCACGAAATTCTCCAAACTGACCTAAGCCAACTCCAAACATGGTCAGACAAATGGTAAATGGAATTTAATGTATCTAAATGCGTCCACCTTCCAATAACAAACAAAACTAAACCCAGCACACACAAGTACTCGCTTTCTGGCCAGCCATTATCCACCGTATCCAGCCACTCATACCTCGGAGTAAAATTGGATTCCAAATTAACCTGGACAAATCATGTCACTGACATAACTTCAAAATCTTCGAAATGTTTAGGCATGATTAAACGAACTCTTGGCCCATGTAAACTCGAAGTTAAGCAAACAGCCTATAACATGCTAATCCGGCCAAAACTTGAGTACTCTTCACCCATATGGAATCCCCACACCTTTTCACAAGTTAAAAGCTTTGAAAGAGTGCAACACTCTGCTGCCAGATTTGTTAAAAATGATTACAGACGGAACACAAATCCAGCAGATCTAATTACTGCCCTTGGATGGCCAACCCTCGAACGAAGGCGCATTATCAAACAAGCCACTACCTTCTACAAAATTCTAAACAACATTATTGAGATCACCCCCCCCTCCAGGCCTACTAACTCGCTCTCGAACACGTGGACAATATATAGCCCCCAAGTGTCGTATAAATGCAATGGTCTTTTCATTTGATCCCAGAGCCATTCGCATATGGAATATGATTCCATCAAAAATTACCAACATAAAAGACCCAAAATCATTTCAAGAAGCTATTATGGAACTCCCTTTCACCACACCTCCTCACCTAAACTGCCTTTAAAACACAGTGCTCAGCGTAAACTTATCCATGGTGTGGGCATGGAGACTGTCTATGTGTGCATGTGGCAAGGCAGCGACAGTATCCATACACACAACCAACCTATTAAAAATTTTCGTTAAACATCCTATACATAAAATAAATAAAACTATTAGATAAAAACCATTTCAGCAACATTAATTATACTAGTCTTCTAATCGAATGTACCACCCACAGCGCATGCGCACAGTCCACCACAAACTCCTGCGTTAGCCCAAGTTTGTAGTAAACCACTTGAGACAAACAGCCGCGTAATTCCACCTATTCAAGTGGTGCTCTCTGGCGGATAGTTAAGACAACACATTGGATATCATGCCTGAACGTACTGGCCGCACGTTTGGTCAAATGAATGAGGCCGCAGTCTTTTAAAAAAACGGCTGAGCCCTAAAATAATTTTTTTTACCAAATCCATGGTTACAATGCAGTTTGGACACCACACGATTATTCCCCACCACATAGCATAACTTTGATGGACAGCTAAGCACTGGTGTAGACTGTATACTTTCCATTCACTACCCGGACCTCAATCATGCATTGTACAGCCTCAACAATGTCTAGTTGCAAGTAGTAATTTTCAGCTTTAACTGTAAATAAAATAAAACATCGTTAAACTTTCAGACAATGTATTAATGCCATATACAAGTTGATTGCGGGTGCTCTAGATACACGAACCTGCAAGAAATTTACAAGGAATTTCTTTACTTGTATATATAATTATAAATAAACAGGTGACAATATTGTGCCAGTTCATGTCAAAAAATTTCCACATAGTTCTGCTAATGACCTATGTGCATAATGTACAGCCGCATACACATATTCATAACCCCGTCCGTGTGCCGCTTACAATAGATGTGTTCACTATGAATTCGTTCTTATCCTCAAGAAGGTTTGGCCTAGATCAATGGAACACTTGTATAATACATACATGCGAACGTGATCGTGTTATGTTCTCTCTGCACAGTGCATTTTGGAGAAACTTGGCCTATGATGTACACAATTGTTTCTCAAAGCATTGTTGTTTAAAATGTCCAACATAACCTGGTGTACAAACGTCCTGTCGCACATTAAAGAAAGGCCTCTACACTTGCCACTGAAATACTTAAATCGTTGTTTGAAAATCGGTAGACGAAATTTGGTTTTTCGCAACGTACCATTGTTTGTGTGTGTGTGTGTGTGTGTGTGTGTGTGTGTGTGTGTGTGTGTGTGTGTGTGTGTGTGTGTGTGTGTGTGTGTGTGTGTGTGTGTGTGTGTGTGTGGTTTGTTGAAACCAATGTATTGTGTTAATGTACAGACTGATGTGTGATGCACTACGCATTCATACACGCCATGCTTTCAATAACAACCAGTAAATGACGCTTCGCACACCTAATGGCGGCCACCTGGCGTCGATGATCAGCGCATTAACGAGTCGTACCATAACAAGTTGGTACAATGAATGAACACCATTAGGAACAATAGTACAAGGTGCATTGATCTATTAACGAACCATACAAAAGTTGTTATACGTTTGCCATTCCCGGTATTTGAGACCTAGTTATTGTGACAACACGACACAGTCAGACACTCTATAATTTATTGAGGTTTCCATTTGTTAGCACCATCGATTACTTCAACCGTGAACACGTGCGTCTAAGCAGCGTAACATACGAGAATTGCATCAAATTTGCCGCTGCGGATTCGCTCCACAACGAGTCCAACATCAGCAATCACAGATTGGAAATCATTTTTGCATAAATCGGCGGCCGGAAGGCGGCGCCAGTATCACATTTCTACCGGTTGGTGCTCGGACGACGCGTTGAAAGCTAGCGACTGCGGCAGTGCTTATCCACACGAACCCGCCCGTTCTCTCGCGCACTCCAGTCAACTTAAGTAATACACACCCGTGATACATCTCTTGAGTTAATGGTTTAATACTTGGCACAGTATCGCATAAATCACACAGGACTGTGTCCTAACAAACAACGTACCACGCGGGTATAACTGACTCAATAACAATTTTCACGCAACCGATGCTTCTTTCACCGCGCTAACGCCAGACACTCTGGCAACAAGAAACAGCCGTCCATCACATACCTACTGTTGGCGTCAGAAAAGCATAAGTAAACACAGCATTAACAGGCAATCGTTTCACAAACGCGGCCGTTTTGCCGCACCTCGCCACTAAAACTGAAGCGTACAGTGGTTGGGACACAGGATCTCTCGATCTTGACCAACCACGACAGCGACTATGTAATCACAGCTCTGCAGGTTCAGTCGCCACATTCATTGCACTTCGATACATCTATGTACACAGCAATCACAATAACAAATTCCAACGTCGACACTAATACTGATTTCGGACGAACGCCCGGAAGCGAAAGCGGCACTCGCGAAAGGCCATCGCGGATAAGTCAGCACGAGACGGGCCACACTCCACGTATTATGCACGGACAAAATCACGTCAAAGAAATGCAAACAAAATCTAGTTAAGATTATCAAATTATCACATAAACTCCGACCCAAACACCGGCCGCCGCCACACACGAAGGCGGGCCACTGGCTACGACATTGCAGCATAAGAAAAGGGTTAACAAAATTATTTGCAAAAAGAAAATTCAACAACGTTATATTCACATCGGAGTAACACAAATTTCTGCAGGATTATGCGTAGATGGGACAGTGAGCAAACTATCAGAGTTCAAAAGCGGCTCCAAGTCAGGAGTCTTGTTATGCATACAAACTATGCCGAGGCACAAGATACTGCAGTCTTCTCAACTTCAGCATTCTGATTTATAGCAGTGGTGTTGTCTTGTCGAAAGCTGTCGCGGTGTACGCTTACATTGTACACCCACACAGCAGTTGTACCCACAGACATGTACTGAGGGCGACAGGAGCCAGTGGCAGACTCAGCTATCGGCCTGTTGACCGCCGACTTCGGACGCGACCAACCGCTGGTGGATCGTGGCAAGGAACAGGTCTACCATGCAGTCGGACAGCCGCTCGGGACAGCGGTAGTCGGCGCCCAGGGTGTGCCGCAGTATCGGTAGACACGGCTGTAGACGCTCCTGCCAGCTGCGGCACGGGTCGTCTGCACAGGCCGTGCGCAGTGCGTCGCGACACCGCCACAACGCGTCGATCGGCGACGACACATGTCTCGCGTGAGCGTCTGCGACGACGTTCTTTGTGCGCGAACAGCCGGTCTCTTCGGGCGTCATCCTAGAGTTCAAAGTGACTGTGGGTGTCTCGCGGTCGCACGATGGTTTTGTATTATTCTCGGGTATTGCATAGTTGTTCGTCTGACCCTCCCGCGCCGAGTCGACCGACGTAGCGACGATAGCGCTGCCGTCGCCGTTGGAAGTCTGGTACCGTGGGCGTGTTCTGATCACCCCCGCCAGTTGACTAGGACTCATTCTGGTGACCGCGTGCTGACTGCTACTTCCGGTTCCGGTCGGTGTCTCCGTCGCGGAACCGGATCCATTGTGGACACCGTCGTGTTTACCGTACAATTTGGCACCTGTCTGCGACGATGACGGCTGGCGTGTCGCCCACAATATCACAGCCTGCGTGAGAGCCTCCTCGAAGCTGACGAATCCTCCGTCGAATCCGCGCAGCTTCTCCTGGTAGGCGCGGGCCCACGGGTCGTCGCATCGCATGATCGTCTCGACCTTGCCGAGCACGTCCATCATGCTCTCCGACACGTTCTTCTCGAACACCTCCTTCGTGACGAACATCTGCGGCCGGAGATGGTCGTCCAACTGCGCGAGTTCAGCCGGCGTGTAGCCGACGAAATAGTTCCGGTGGTGCCGCTCCAGCCAGATGCACATCTGTTCGAATACTGAAAGGTTCTTTGGTAATGGTCTGAAGAGCGAGTCGAGCTGCGTCGCGCTGCAATCGTCCACCGATCTGGTCTCGGCCGGCCGGGAAGGCGGCGTGTGGCGGGTGTCAGACGCGGGCCTGGAGGAGGGGCCCGGACGGACGACAGTGGGAGACACTGTACCCTTGACATGACCCGTGTCGAAAGAACTTGTCCTGCGCGACAACTGAGCTGCTCTCTCGTCGTCTATAGCATTCTTTGTCAGATCCAAGTCGACACGCAGTCCTGCGTTGAGACCCGGCAAGTCGACGGCTGGCTCCGCGGGGCTGGCAGACGCTGACTGACAGGGAGACTCGGTCTTCACCTGTAACGTCGGCGGCTCTGCACGCTGACCAGGCTGGTGCTGCAGAACGGGCGACAGCAACACGTCGGCTTTCTGTTGCTCCAACTGCCCGTCCGTGTCTGCAGCGGTACCGGTCGACGTCGTCATGGTGTTCATGTCCATGTGCCACTTGACGATGTTGTGCATGCGGTACTTGCCCGAGTACTCGCGCCACAGCCGACCTGCCTCGAGCTTCACCTCGCACAGACTGCCGAAGCCGCCCTGGCACGGCGCCCGACGCAGCTTCTCACGGAACTCGCGTGCCCACGGCTCGGGCGACTCCATGCAGAACTGCACGTTCGAGTCGTACTTCATGGCGTTGCGGTGGCAGTACTCGCGGTACAGCTCCATCGTGACGACCATCTTGGGCCGGATGAGCGGGTCGACCGTCGCCAGCGTGTCCTCCTGCCAGCCGAGGAAGTAGTTGTTCTTGTGGCGTACCACGGTGATCCACACCTTGTCCAGCAGCGACAGCTTGTGGTCGTTCAGACTCGGGAACAGGTAGCTGAGGCCGCGTTCCGACCGCTTGTACTCCGGCTGTTGTTGCTGCAGCAGCTGCTGATGCTTCTGCGAACCGTTGAGGTACATATCCGACATTGCAATGCCGTTGTGGGCACTGGAGGCAGACTCGGGAGGGGATACCATTGCGTCGTAGTTAACACTAGACGTTATCTTGTTACATATCTCCGGGGAGACCGGAGTAGACGACACGCGGCCGTGGTGGAAGTCAACCTCACTGCCGCACGGACTGATGCTGGCAGCTTTCTGGGGGGTACAGCTCTTGCCGTTGACGAGTGAAGGAGACGGTATCGCCGTAGGACGCGGGCTGTGCTTGCTTGCAGACATGGCTGTTTCAACGACCCTATCTGCAGACTTATCCTGGGCATCACCCGGCACGCCAAATCCACTGCCCGACTCTATCAATGCCCGGTACTCCTCCTTGCAACACGACTCCTGACTGCACATGGCATCGTCCATGTCGACATCCTCCGCGTCGTCTACATCGACCTCCACGCCGTTCAGACCCGGTCTACCCTGGTCGTACTCGCTCGACCGCCGCCGTCGCTTGTATGGAATGTCATCCTTAGCCTCCCGTTCCTCCAGCGCCTTCACGTCAGTCAGGTGCTCCGGGTTCGAGATCTGGCGGTCGATTCGTTTCTGTCGGTACTTGTTCTTCGGGTTCGGGTAGCGCGCCTGGTGACTCTTGTAGTTCTCGCTGTATCTCCGCCACAGCTCGGCCGCAGCAATCTTCGCCTGGCACAAACCTGAACAGAACAGACACCTCGTGCGGAAGACATAATCATTTAGATTTAATCGGAGATAACAACTTCCACCTGATGCAAACTGCCGGAGACACCGTTTTCGTCCCAGATGAACCCATTCAACGACGTGTCTATTTCTGCGGAATACCTATGAATGAGGACACTTTTTAGGAAATATATTTTAGTTATTCATTTACTATAAATATCCATTTATTTACTATAAAATATTAATGTATTTACTATAATTATTAATTTATTATATTTATTTATTAATCTTAATCGAATACTCTATTTTATTATATATATTTAAACTAGATTATATATTTATTATTTTTATGATTACATGTGTGTTTTGTACGCACCTATGAACGGGCTGGTCCCAGATATAAAGCGCTTTATCAATTTTAGTAATAATAATAATATTTCAACTTAGCCATAAATTTGGAATATATTATAATTAACTCTAACAACTTCTCACGAAAACAGATTTCTGTGATTCACTTCTGCCTTGACGGAGCAAGATATGATCTGCTGTCAACACAAAGTTAGCCAAGTGTCCAGAGCAGTACTACACATTAAGGGTGTAACAAGTGCTAAGAACACATCAAACTATTGATGCATCACAGTAGTTGATGTGGCGATGTAATACAACCAATAGTAGATTTAACCATCAATAGTTATAATTAGGATAATATGCTGAACTATCGATAGTAACTTATTTGTCGACCTAACATCAACAGTTATGTTTCAGAGCAGTGCCATTCATGAATTCACCATTTTGAATACATTTCCTCCAATGCTCCACCCACTAATTATGATTTGAGACTGCTTTCTTGGCACTATTCCATGATACCATCACAATACAATCGTTATGAAAATACGTCAATGGTATTGCAACAGAAATACAGCTATCGCAATACTATAGCAATAGTAATACTATCCCCAAAAGTCGTCCCATACAATATGTCACTTGTCTGTATCACGAGTAACATCAAATGACAAAACAATAAATTCTGGTTTCGCATAATAGTTTCCACACAAAACAAAAGCTGGTATTTGATTATGAAGAAACATTTGGTGCCATGGTACCTGAGAAGCCGCCCTCATTAGCTGGTTTCTGTAGCCTCTCCCTGAATTCCCTTGACCATGCGGCGTCAGCCTCGAGACAGAATTTGAGCTTCACATTGCGGCAGTATTCACTCCTGAAACCAGTTGTTGTACTATCAAAATACAAATTCTGTAGGTTTGCAGGATAATAACATTATTTACAATTCTGATCATGACAACTATATACAGCAATATCTCAGACATATGACCATACAGAACAACCCTCATGTGCGGCTGTAATGTATTCGCAGTACTAAAATCAACCATGTATATCCTTCTGTTTATCTGTGTATGCAATCAAACATTATCTGACAACAATGACAGCAAATATTCAAACTCTCTAGGGGACTCAAAGTGACAGCAGACAACTTCACTCTTCAGCCTCAGGCTTTAATTTCACCATTTCTTCTTTAAACAATCATAATAATGCCAAATTTAATTACTCACAAAAATATTCTTGCAAGAAAACTCTATGCCCAGCCGTAATCTCTTCATCCCCATCCAAAGCTATACAATCTGGCCATGTACACTTCTGTATCACTGATAATGTTAGTGTGAAGTGTACATAGTCATGTACATTTTAAAATCGATACAACACACATTAACGTTAATATTCTACTCTAAATAAGCTTTATAAACTGTGCGGGACAACAGGGCTTCATCACAGCGATCAGTGGCGGCGTGGCGCGTTAATTGCTGTTCGTGGTACCCCTGGTGGCAGATACGGGAACACCTACCGCGCCTCGCTTACAACGCGGTCCAATATCGTGGACCCCGACCACCGCGTTACAACGAGGCGCGACTGTACTTTGGATTTTTTTTATTTCAGATCTGGAGGTATTGGCTTCTATAAATATATCACAAGTGGGTTCAGTTAAATACAATGTGTTGAAAGTAGTCATACATCTATTTAAAACCGAGTATTTCCTAATGTTGATTCTGCTGTTGGAAATTCTAAAAGGAGTGTAGTTTCATAGAGATCTTGAAGGACAATGATATTGGGTATTTCCTACCAGATACGACGAATTTAGATGAGAGTGCACACACTTATGTAGAAAGATCAGATCTGCTACTTGCCTACGATGTTGAAGGGATGGTAGTAAAAAATGATGGCGAAGTGCAGGTTAATTGTCAGTGGAGTACTGTATTTTGGATTTGTAATAGATATATTTAATAAACATTTTTAACTCGTTCGATTATGTCGACAGAAGTATGTTGCCACAGATTCCAAATAACACTGCAGTACACCAACTGGCTTTTCTGACTATATATATATATATATATATATATATATATATATATATATATATGCAAGGATTGCAAAGCTTGTACAAATTACTGGTCAATGTGACTCCGAGATCTTTGACAGCGGTGACCCTGGGTAGAGACTGGCTTAAAATGGTGTTGAAAAAAATAAGCATTTCTTTTTATTAGTGAAAGTCATTATTCAGTATTTGTTTGCATTAAGTTTGAGGTGGCAGGTATCACACCAGAGGCACACACTGTCCAGATCCTTCTGCATCAACTGACAATCGGTCACCGACGTAATTTCTCTAAACAGTTTGGAATCATCAGCATAGAGTGATTTTCTAAGTAATTGTAATCATAATCGATTACACTTATTTTCTAAATAATCATACTAGTAATCATACTCATAAATTTTAACAGTAATCATAACTGATTACATTTGCGGTGTAATCGCCCCATCGGTCAAGTCTCACCTGTTCATGTGAGTCTTGTAGAGCGACGGAGTGACCGGCACAACGGGCTGCAAGATGCTGTCAACAGATTTCAGCTGCTCCTCCGTCCAATTGACAAAGTACTTGTAGTTGTGACGGGCCACCCAGATCTGGGCCTTCTCCAGCAGTGTCAACTCATCACTGAGAGGCGGGAAGATGAACCGCATCCCCACCTTCTTGTGGCTCTGACTGTGCTGGCCGCCTGTATCCAACATCGACCCGTCTACCAACACCACACAGCAGGCAATTAACTCACGCAACCTGTCTTATAAACAGTGATTCTGAAAGCCAGAGGTAATAAGAATATCCGAGACAACGGTTACCGTATAGTTCCCAATAGTAGCGCACTACCTACTAGATGCCCACCCCCTTTTTCAGAAGTGAAAGACAGCGCCAACTAGCAGACTCTCTTGAAGTAAATCATAGTGTGCATGTGTCTGCTTTTAGCAGCAAGGTGGCACCACAGTGCTACCGCTGGCATTTATTTTCATTATTTTTTCTGCTCACTTGCCATTGGCATAACGTGCTTGTTTGAATTTTCAGCATCCTGCAATGTCCAAGGATGTCCTCTTGCTGGCACAATTGTGTATTTAACATCGTCCCATCTACCAACACCACACAGCAGGCATAGACTTTTCGATTAAGAAGTTTCGAAAATTAAATATTATATTTTTTCTTCTTAGTCTGCTAAAATATTATTATAAATCTCATATGGGCTGACTGGGATTTCATATGGGCAACTTGTCGATATGGGCAGTTTGTCCATATGAAAGGCCTTCCATATGGGCAGTTTGCCAAGGTATGAAAGGCCTTCCATATGGACAATTTGAATCATATGAAACACCTTAAAAACACTGGACAAATATACACCGAACCTTGTTCCACAAATGTTTGCGTTTTGAGTTTTCATTAGAAATGAAGAGCGAGCCTACCTGAATCCTGCCCGCCGCGACACATGTTACCGACAAACTGAACAAGTGCGACAAACATGAGATTCAACAAGTAAGAAAACTGCGGCAAGTGCAAAGCAATCACCAGGGCAACCGCCACTCTGACTAGAGTCAAACTTGTACCTAGAATATAGCGTGACAACTTGAGTGACAACGGACAGTTATATAAACTGCAAGCACCGAATAGGCCCCACCACACCATATGGACACCCTCTCGGCTGGAGGACATTGTTTACAAAAACAGGTCAAGACAAGATGACACTGACGCGCTTCGAGTGTCGTACTCATGACAGTTTCCAAAATGTCAGAGTCACTCAAGGAAGCGACCAATGAGATAGAAATCTCTCAAATTCAACTACTAAACTGGAGAAAGATCTCATACGTGATGCTAAAACGGTTCACACTTCAGAGCAACGAGGGCACAGATTGGATTGATATGACTCATAGGTCAGGTGCAGCGCATCAACGTATATATATATCTTATAGTACACATACAGGAACATTTCCATAGGTTCCAGGACACGAAAAAGAATGGATTATGGTAAACACTCTCATAACCACGAGGTGCACCTCATACTCATAGGCTAGCTAAATTAAATTAAACACATATATTTTACCAATTACATAATTTTATCTGGACTGTAACTGCGCAAAATTAATTTACCGTTACCAACTGGAAACATCTGCACACATGTCAACAACAAACACTCAAGAAAACTACATGAAAACCGTGTCCAGGTAACTGTCAAGTATTATTCACCTGTCAGGCCATGGGTGTCACATTCCGTCTTCAGCTGGCAGTGTGTCAGGTCAAGGGGGACATCAACTGATTTAGCTTCACACTGGACCAGTGGACTGCAGCTGCTGACCACACTGGACGTCACATCCCCATCTCCTTGCCCAGCCATGGAGGTGACCACACCGGACTCTTGCAGGCCATACCAACTGAGCACCTCTGTCAGGGTGTCTTGGGTGTAGTTCTGTAAGCCAGCCAGCTCAGTCAATATTGAGTCAGGGGACCACCACTTAAAACTACAGTCACTATACTTTATTATATTTATCTTAAATGATTATACATTTATTTTAATCATTATATAAATATATATATATATATATATATATATATTATATATATATATTATATATATATATATATATATATATATATATATATATATATATATATATGTTAATCATTAATATATAATTGTTTTAATTAGTATATATATTTATTTCAATTAGTATATATTTATTTTGCTTAGTACATACATTTACTTAATTTATTCTATTTTTACTTTAATTAGTATATATTTATTTTAATTATTACTTTCACTATTGCGCTACTTTGAGAGATTACATTTAAATTTGTTGTATTGTAACGGGTGTAGATTTTAAGATGAAGTCTGGTAATCCAGACTGATTACCAAGGCAATTCAGTAATCCGTCAACAAATATGGTGCTCCACAAAATAACTAATTTAATGTAGAGATTACAGCATTATAAATAACCCCACTCCTGATGTAAAGGGAAACTAGGTGGGCAAAATGTCAAATAACTGAAATAAAGTGGAAATCCGAATGAATTCCTGTACCAATAGGTATAGAAATCTGTTACAAAACCTAACCGGATTACAGATTACGAGCCGTGTGTAAACAGCACCTTTGAACATCTTATGGCTGTTAGGCGATCCGCAAATACATATCATCATCACGACAGTCTGCTTGTTACTTAATATATGCACATGGGAAAGATCTGTCACACTGCATAAGGCATCACCACCATCATGTCCACACAAAACTATGCTAGTGACTGTGTATTGTACTTTGCATCAAGTAATACTAATACTAAAACCTACCAGAAATGTAATAGTGTTTTAATTGAACTACTCTTGTGTGCTGAATAAGCATCCCTATACGCGTATTTATTTGATGAAAAATGCCACCTTATTTGGCACTATACTATTATTAAATCTAGACATTTGTGCCCACATATATTCTCCATTATACGTGGCAAATTATGCAGGGTATAATTTTAGGAGAGCAATCACTCTCACTCTCTATTGCTGGCGCTAATCAGTCATCCACGGAGCGGTTTACCGCTCGAGCTAAATTTACCTGCTCCCAACTGGAGCCTGCATATGGCTCCCTTTGACGGCTAAGTTTTCATCCTTTCGAACGACAGTCGTGTATTTAGCGGGATCCAATGATTCTGAGGATCCTAGATTTTAATCCAGAAGTGTTAGACCGTCAGATTTCCATGATTAGATGAATCAGTCAGAATCCTTAGTTATCGGGAGCTCGACAAGGTATATTATTAGTTAAAACGCCATTATCACTGCGTAAACTGATCATAAATGGTCGCTGTGCGCAGCGCCTCAATTCCAAACTGGTTGTAACCGACTGGCGGCAGTTTCCCCTGAAACGGGCTTGCGTATTAAATTCAATAAAACTTTAATGTCCATTTAAAAATGAAAATTCCCCAAATGCAGTTACTATATTATTATCTGTGGTGACGCGACGCGAACATGCACAAAGTTTATGCATATTCAGAGAAATACACGACGATCCGCATAGTTTACTAAGGACGCCTTCATGTCAAGTCAAGCAATTTGGCTTCGGCACTAAAAAAGACAAATGTTTTACAAGATATTTAATAAAATTTGCCATCCAAGCCAAAGGCCCAGATGGCAAGTGGACAAGGAAGCCATTAGCTTATCGAGAGTCCAACAATGTTCATATATATGTAACCCACCCTCCTGAGATATGTGTCAACTCTGTTTTTAAACATATTCATGCTAGTGAATTTTTCGCACTTGCCCCCATACTGTTATTCGGCACTATACTATTATTAAATTTGACCGATTTGCCACCCTATACTTTTATTTGGTCTATACATTTATTTGGCACTTGAGAGTTGGTTACATTCTCAGTACTTAGAATTACAATCAGACCCAATTCATGGACACTAGTTCTCTTACAGTGTGATGCCTGGACACTTGGAAAGGACATATGGGGCCTGGACACCAGTGGACAGGACATGTACTGAACATAGTTATGATGTATTGATCACCAACAAGTTATGTAAAGAAGTTTTCAATTCAATTCAACAGCTTATAACTACAGCATATATAACAGAGCGGTACTGCTACATCAATATGAGAATCACTAGTCTTCCCATTGTAGTCGTGTGTGGGTCATTACTATCAAGTCAACTGATTATATTGTCAAACTGTTGGACAGTTGGCACAATCATCTGAGTTGGGAGATAGGGCGACATATTCACAAAGAAACTTTGTTCTATTCACCAGTTTACGAAAAGAATTCATTTTATGTTTTCACGCACATTTCATTTGAGATCTTAATGTTTTGGCATAAGTACCTGTTTTTGATACAGTTAATAAGTTTTTTTGGTATATTTTCAAGAAACGTTTCTGTGCAGCATTAAATAAAAAAGGTGAAGATACGCAGTATCCAGTCCTTGGGACTGCTCAAAGCACTTTACACTTGCAAAGTGACAAACCTAGTGTGTTTAAATATTATATATAGTTTAAATAAATATCAAAGTTAAAAGCATTTAAAGCAGTTCATGCCAAGTGGCAACATGGAGAGCAGTAAAAGTTACGTACTTATGATGGCTTCATTCTCTTGCACATTTCATTTGAAGCATGCTAAATTTAGAAACAGGAACTTCAGGAAGTTGAAGAGAATGATCTAACTCTGCTTGGCTGATGTAGTATGTTGATCACTCAAACATCAAACTCACATTTTACTGCAAGGTTCCATCAAGAATTATGCTGACATATTCACAAATGGTGTTAGAATCCCTTATTTCTGCCAAACCACTGTTTAGGTATAAATTCCACGTTTGGTGTGCATGTTAGAAAAAGTTTCTAATCAGCTCCACCTAAATTCTGCCATTATCAACACAGCAGTAAGCATCATCAATACCTAAATGCTGATAATGATATGTGAGGCATTCTGAGTAAACCATTTTTTAAGTTGAACATTAAAGAGGAAGTAAAAAAAAGTGCCGTTAAGAGAAAGGAAGAAGCCAAACCCCAAAGCCCCTTGGCAAGCTGAGAGAGTCTGTAGATTGGAATGAAACAGATTCAACTTTGGATAAGGTATGAAAAAACTGGTAGGAACAAAGCATATGAAGAATATAAGAGGCAAAAAAAAACCAATAGTATCCAGAAAAAAGCATGAAGGGAGTAAAAAAGACACTTTTGAAGAGAATGAAAGACAAACCAAAGCTTTTCTATAGGCTATAGTTATGTACGAAGTAAGCAAAAGGTAAAACCAGTCATACCACATTTAAGTACGGAGGACGGCGAAACCACAACAAATGACCAGGAAATAGCTGATGTTCTAGGGAAGTTCTTTGAATCAGTATTTACGATGGAAGATGATGGTGATAATAGTTTACCAGAATTTGAAAATAGTTTTAAACGAGATCACATTTACTGAACTAGATATATTTATAAAGCTACAGCAGGTAAAAGAAGACAAGGTTTGTAGTCCAGATGGTATACATCTAAAAATATTGAAGGATTGCGCTGAAACTTTAGCTAAATCATTGTTTCTAATATTCACAGAATCGTTGTCTAGTGGTATAGTACCCTTAGATCTATTGGAAACTAGCAAATATTTCTCCAATTTATAAGAAAGGATCCAGTCTAAGGCTAGTAATTATAGACCAGTGAGTTTAACTTATCTAGCCAGTAAACTGATGGAATCTTGTATGAGGGATGCAATGTTAAAACATTTATTACAAAACAATTTAAATATCCCAGACCAACACGGTTTTAGAAAGTGTTGTTCTTGTCTAACAAATTTGTTAGAAACTTTTGAAAGTTTGACAGAAGATGTGGATCAGGGACATAGTGTTGATGTTATTTTTCTGGATTTTCAAAAAGCATTTGACAAAGTCCCGAAAATTTGTGGCAGAAACTATCTGCTTATGGAATACGAGGTAAAGTTTTAGAATGGATAGCTGATTTTCTATCAGATATAAAAATACGAATTATGGTAAGAGGTGCATATTCTGAATGGTTTGATGTCATCAGTGTGTTCTGCAAGGATCAGTATTGGGACCTATTCTCTTTTTAATTTGTGTAAATGATATACCAGAGACAGTAAATAGTAATGTAAAAATGTTTGCTGATGACACAAAAATATTCAGAACATTAAAAAAACAAATCTGACATACATAGGTAATTCTAGGGCAAAAACCAATAAATGCAATTCGTTAAAGTACTTGTCTAATGGTTATTTTTTATTATAATAAATAAATTATTATTGTTAGATCATGCACCTGATATACTGTTTTATGTTATTACTTAATAATCCTTGTATCATCAGAGCAAACCTACATTTACATTACATTTACATTACATTTACATTACATTTACATTACATTTACATTACATTTACATTACATTTACATTACATTTACATTACATTTACATTACATTTACATTTACATTTACATTACATTTACATTACATTTACATTACATTTACATTACATTTACATTACATTTGTCAATCCAGTTGCACAACATGTTCTTGGTAAGTGTTTTGTACTGAGCAGATCATGAATCTGTACAGTTTCATCATCTGATAATGAGGTTATGAACGCAACAAAAGCTACTCGCCACAACACAGCCATGGCGGGAGCGATCCCCACTGAGCTGTGGACGAACTTGCCGTTGGCCACTCGGATTCTAAACATGGTCGTGCGGCGTGTGTGGTCCAGAGAAAATCCACCGATCTTGTGGTTAGAGGCTGTGCTCTGCGTCCTCTATAAGGGCAAGGGCAATAAGGCCGACCCCAACTCGTTTAGGGGCATCTCGCTGCTGTCGGGTGCGGAGAAGGTGCTCAGTCTCATGGTCCCGCGAAGAGAACATCTGTACCAGCAGTACATCAGACCTTGGCTGCCAAGTCATGCCAGGGTGCAGTCTGGCAGCTGTGGCAGTCGGTACATCAGACCTTGGCTGCCAAGTCCACACTCCTGTGTAACTTTCGTGGACTTCAGCAAGGCATTCGACTCTATCCACTGGACAACAGAGGCTGTCAGACTATCTGCAGAGGGCCTCATGTCCCCAACATTCCAACAGGTCAGAGGCATGAGGCAAGGCTGTTCATTGAGCCCAGCAGTCTTCGTCCTGGTGTCAGACCGGGCAATGCAACCTTACACTGTAGCATGCCAGCGGCTGGGACTTGATGCAGATGCTTGATGGCTGGGATATGCAGACCACCTGGTCATCATGTCGGGGACATGTCCACCAGTCAATGTGGGGCAGGCACTAATGCAATTACAGGCAACATGCGCTTTTGTAGGTCTGCAGATGAATGTTGCCAAGACCAAGTGCATGGGAGTGAGTGGTGAACAAGTTGCAGTGGTGCAGAGGGCCGAGGCGCAGCATGAATGTATGATTGTGCAGTGGGATGACGGTCGCTGAGGGCTGGGTTGTTGACTGGGAGCCACGATCCATGGTTATCAACGAGGAGCAGGCATGATGCCTGAACACTGATGGTCTCAGCGCTGTCCAACCCACACACTTGTTACTGTACGACGACAGGGAGCAGACACCAGTTGCGGTCAAGGCAGGTGGATTGCTACGTGATGGCGATGCACACAGAGCCACCAAACTGGGTCACAGGGAGTATGTGGACCAGGAGAAGAACACACACCATTGTGATGCTTATGGGCAGGTGTTGTGGACTATGCAGGAGGAGACCGAGGTGCGATCCCAGTGAAACTGGAGGCTGCAGATGGCACAGCTGTTGAGCCAGTGGCAGAATTTGCGTACCTTGGTAGTAACATCACTCGAGATGGAGATGCCACGAAGGAGGTCTGGCAGCGGATTGGACTGGCCGGTGTGGTGCTTGCAACACTGGGCAAAGTCTGGGATTCCAGCATAGTGCCATTGAAGCTGAAGTCGGGCTTGTTCAGTGGTGTATGTGCTGCTGAACAATGCCGAGGGTTGGCCCATGCGTAAGAACAACACAGATGCAGTACAAGGATTTATTTACCACTGTCTGCGCCGTGTCACCAGGATAAAGCAAGGCTCTCCAGATCCACTGGAGGACCATCTGTGCGGAGGTGTTCGGTGTCGCTGCTAGCCCACATGCGGAGGAGCTGGTAAGAGAAAAGTGGCTTTGCTGGATGGGACACTGCCTCCGTATGAAAGAAGATCCACTGTGAGCACAAATGACAACAGCACTCAATGATGACGGACCCTGGAACAGACTGATACAGGGCGACCTGCATGTCCGAAACATCAACAGGGTGCTGGCACTGGTTGCTGGAAGAGGGTGGAACGATTTGACGAAAGCATGCATGAGTAATTGAACTCGCGCAGGGATGCTGATCTACATTCTACAGGGATGCTGATCTACATTCTACAGTCTACAAATCAGAAGGTGGTCAGGTGATAAGTGCAATTAATAGTCAGGTACTAACAAAACTACATCTAGGGTCTGAGAGAGCAGATATAAGAGAAGTGGTTTGGTGACTCAGACCTCCTGTTAATTGCTTTATCTTATAACTTGCTCAACATGGAGCAGATTTAGCAATTACCCATTCTTTTATGATCATTACAGAAATATTTGAAATTCATTGGCTAGGTTTTTCTGAAATGGTAACCCTAGGTAATGATTGGCTTAAATGAGTGTACATGTGCCAAGTATGTCGGTGATTTAAAGGTGGGTTAATCAGAGTACCCCTATATATCATGCCACATGTCTGATCAACTGCCTTTGCATAATCAATTGTTCCTGAATTATATAAATTATTTAACAAGTTTTATTTTTAAAATATGCTATTACTAATAACTTACAATATCATACAATATGTACTCATACTCATGTAAATGTACTCGTACTCAGCTTTTAGTAATGTACTCGTACTCGGCCATCACCAGTGTACTCGTACTCATAAAAATGTACTCGGACCCAGGTCTGGAGGCCACAGTAAAAAATTAAACAAACAACAATGTATGAAGCAATGCAAATGCTGATTTTTCAGTCAGAGTGGTGGGTGTATGGAATTCACTGCCCGACAATATTATATCTGCACCTTCTAGTAACATCTAAAAAAATAGAATACATAAAAGCTGGGTTAACATATAGGCAAATTATAAAATGCTTATTCATAGCTTTACAAATGCCCATTATACTTGTAAGTGTAAGTGACTGAGCAAACACAATGGCCAAAATCGGATTCGCTATTTGGATTATTTTATTTTAAATGTTTAAGGTAATGTCTGAATACCCTCCGTAAATGTATTTTCTTGCTATGTTCCAAATTTATTGCCAATGATTGTAGCCAATATAATGTTGGCCATATCCAACACGTTTGTGCTAAAAATGTTGCTTGTCTGCGGTTTTCTCAGTTTAAATTTTTTTTACACAACAACATTCAATACCTTTGTCAATATTTCTGCTACAACAGAATATCATACACCAAATAAAAGATAAATGTTGGCTTTCTTCATGGTGTCAGTAATACAGTATCTCAAATTTACTGAGTCAGTGTCAGTGACGGTGTCTGACAGTGAAATATTAATTTTAGTGGACAACCAGGCCTACTACTAGTACTACATTGGAAGGGAATGTTTTTGCTGAAATCGCAGGATTCTGAATAATGTAGTAGCTAACTGACAGTAGTACTCAAAACATAATGATAACTTGTTGATTGTTGACAAGGACTGGGTGAAGTGACACTGCCACTGCCACTGGCAGACTTCAACTTCAAGTGTTTGACGACGTGTAACAAGAACGAGTGCCCGGTCATTGTTATGAAACTCTCGACTCATGTCTAAATGTGGACTGTTTGGATAGTCATAGTGAAATGTAAACACAACTGGCCCTTTTGTTTTCGATGGTCTTGACCCGTTTTAAGTTAGTGTTAACTTTATAAAGTTGTGCGTCGGCATGTGGAAAACAACCGCTAGACGAACTTACCGAGAAACGTCGCGTTTCGTCTGGCGCATTACTGCTATGGTTAGTTTCGGAGGGGGAAAGTTCACTCTTTCTGTTCTTTTCCTTATTCATGCTCTGAGATCGTCTGCCACCGAGCGCTGACACCCCTCATTTTAGACGTCACTTAAAATGACATTCACACCCTCCCAACTCTCGGGTTCAGCGGAAGCTATCGTTTTGTCCGTAACAAACAACACGACCTAATGCTGTTTAGTTGTTTCTAAGCGATCTTAGATACGGCAATGCAAACATAGGGGCAGTGCTAGTTGAGACATTTCTCATTCTTTTTGATGTCTATGGCACAATCATATTCTTAAATCAAAATTGTTTTTACTTCCATAAACTATGATTATTAAGTAGATAATTTGATACCAAGATACTCTTTCTAGCATGCATAGATAATTATATATATATATATAACTGATTCAAATAGGGCTGGCCCAACTATACACTTGATGTGAGGTAAGTTGAACCACAGCATAACATTAACATAAGTTGCGTAAATGCTTTATTTGTATAATTTACTTAGGCCATATATTTTATAACAACTCAGCCAAAACATCTACCAATGGGTACAACACGTCTCTGACAAGTCTACACGCTTAATTAATAAGTCGACACAATTAATATAGACTTATAGGCCACTTGCAATCAGTGTAGCTAACTGCTAATATGTTGCCTTGTAGCTATCCGAGATCCCAATTTGCTCAGAAAAACGAATTCCTTGATGTATTTTGGGGTAAAGAACATTCGTCTTCATTCTTTAACCGCTGCTCAACTAACCCTCCCTTGGGCCTTGGGTGGCCCAACTATAGCCCCGTTTCGACAGTTAAGCGTATTTGATTAACTTCTCATTAATGCACGAAGTGATGTAAATAATCGTCTTCCCTGTGCGTAGTTAAACCATTTGTAAGTGCACAAACACTAAAGTCTGGTCACATGCATTGATAGTTTACACACCAGCAGACATTAATCACAATTACCAAACGTTTCGAAAAACATCAATATTTCACATGTTCTGATCGTTGTGACAAATGTCACCTATTATACGTCAATCGTATTGTAATAACATGTTCAATCACAGGGTGGTACCATGTAACTGTCGATGCTGTAGTTTCATTTCGCTCAATATCATTTATCTATGTTTTTTTGCTGTTGGGACAAATAAAATTTATCCTTATCCTTATCCTTATCATGGGAAACCTGCGTGGCTCAGCTAACCCAGTGGATCAATTAACACGTAGGCCTACTGCCTTCCCCTACATTGTTGAGTATAACCAAACAATTTGTCTTCAGAACGTTGCTACTAGGTCATATATCAGATTGCATAGATCAAGGGACTGTGTTTATTTAGATATACATGTGTTATTAAACAATTAAACCAGCTAATTTGAAAATTGTCACTGTGACGAAGTATCGCTTTGCAACATTCTTGCTAAGTGGCGCCGTTTTTTATTTTAAGCATCATGCTAGACTGTGTAAATGTATCAATAAAATGCAGAATTTACATCTATTTATGTTTGTAAATCAAAGTTCACCCTTCAACGGACGATAAATATTAAAAATTAGTGCCGTAAATTATTATTTGTGTAGTAGAAATTTATCGCTGCACGGGCGGCGGCATCTAGCGGCGGCATCTATAGCGGCCCAAATGCAATGAATTGTTGACATCGTCGCACGTGGGGCGTCACTTTTAGGAGTGATGTATAATACTAGTCAGAGCTAGCCAAGCCCAAATATTGTCTAGTACAGTAATGCTAATGAATGATATTTTAACATTGAATAAAAACTATTTTCACTTAAAGAAATAAAACACGATGTATATCAGAGTAAAGTACGTTTATTCAGGACACCTCATTCCCATAAAACTCAACAAATGCATGCACGCATGCATGCATGCAAAGGTTCAAGTACAATATTACCTTATAATGTAAAAACTTTTTGAAACGGTTGTTTTGTGAAATAATAGCCCCCCCATGTATGTCTACACACGACGACCACAGATGAACATATTTATAGGAACAGTCACTCTCACTCTTCATCGTCATACCTTGACTGGGACGGTCGTAGGGCTGCCATTCACACACAGTCCTCGCCAGTAGGTCTCGGTGTGTCCATTCGTGTATGTTGTCTAGCCAGTTTTTTCTCTGGTGGCCCCGTCTTCTCTTGCCCTCCAGGGTGCCTTGCAGGATGGTTTTTGCAATGGTGTTGTGTCGAGTGATGTGGCCAAACCAAGATAGCTGACGTCATTTCACTGTTGCCAACAAGGGCTCTTGCTTTCCAGCGAAGTATTTTACTTGTTGCATCATATATTCGTTTGTCTTGTGTTCAATATACGGAATGCGGAGGAGTTTCCTGAAGTATTTCTTTTCAAATGTTTGTACGCGTCTCTCTGTATCTGCTGTCAGAGTCCAACTCTCGCATCCGTAGAGGAGGATGAGCACATTGAGTGGTTTGTAGAGCACGAGCTTGGTTTGGAAGCTGATGTCTCTGCTCTTCCAGATGATGTTAAGTCTTGACATAGCAGACATATCTACTGCAATCCGTATTTTGATTTCCTTTGTTGATGTGCCATTTTTGCTTAAGGTGGACCCAATTTATTTGAAAGAGTCTACTTCCTCACGGTTCTGGTCTTTCATAATATTAATAAAAAACAGTAACTTACCTCTAAAGTTCCGGTACACACAATACAACCATTTTTTTATAATATCTGCACAAAGTAATACACGTTCTTGAAGACGCCTGCATTGTCATAGATTATACTGTGACGACGCAACTCAAATTGGCCAAGCAAGACTTTCATTGGCGGTGGTCAATTTATTCAAAGATATCAATTAAAGGTGCTTAATCAAATCGATTTTTTGCTAATCTCATTTCAAATTAATTTTGCGAAAAAACAAACCTACCTAGTTTCCACTGCAACATGCTAGCTCGTTGTTGTTTTTGTGAAATCATCAGACAAATTGTTAAATTAATTAATGCTTGTTCAATCATTAAGTGATGTGAAAATCGAAATGCTGAAAAATCACGATTGTCTTCTTTGGTGAAATTTCGTAACTTTGTTATATGATCAGCGAGAGGACGGAGGTCCCGCCCACGAACAGCATTGACCCACACAGTGTTTACCATTTTAGATATCTACTATTTTGATCCATATTAGATATAACGACTAAAGTCAATTCTTTCGATGAATTGAACAAAAGTAGGCATTTCTTCACTGTGTCTTTCGTTCTGTTCTGTGTCCTCGTTTACACACATGTCAACATGTGATGACCAAAATTACTGAGCTATTTATACAGCCAGGCTGCCTCGCACATGCACGACCGATCGCTTCACTCATTCACATAATTTATATAATCCATCACCGCAAACTTAACAAGGGAATACAAAAGAAACACAATATGCATTTATAAAGACACATACATCATTATGTTGAACGCCTGTACGTACGGTTGTAATTGATGGTGGCCGTCTTTGCTTTCCGGAAATGTATCACTGTCCAACTCTAAGCGGTGTACAGTGTCAATATCGTTGATCTTCAAGTAAGCCTGCTAAAATTCGGGATTATTGTGGAGCATTGTGAGATACACTTTCATTTGTTTTGTAAAACAAATCTTGCTGACATTGTAACGGGCTGCCATTTTGTTTTGTATGATATCGTTGTCAGTGTTGCTCACACACCAGTTAGTCATTTGACATGCGTATACACAGCAACGCCTTTGCTTCATATATTGCACTTGACTTCAAGTACTTCTGTAAAACATTAAGTGGTGACTTTATGTATAATATGGAAGTATCTAAAATGGTCACTATGACTGCAGACCGAGAGTAAAATCGTACCTGAGCTAATTCCGAAATAGCGTACACGGATCGTGCAGTAGTCGACAGCAGACGAGGTGGGACAGTGTGGTTCCCTGCAAAATGTAGTTCGTTGACTACGTCTCGTCAATGTAGCGGCACTACCTCATAGTTGTTTTTATTCGGCCGACCCCATTGCACAGACGGTCTTAAGTGATAGCCAGCAGATTCAGCTGGGCTTACTCCCTTTGACGACTACTGGTGTATCTTGCAGTTGTATATTCCAAATGCCAAGGGCAGTACTGTTGGACGATGAGTTTCGTGGAGTTAAAAGAAGCCTTTCCGCGACTTCAACCAGCTCGTAGCTGGTACATGGTCAATTTGTGCAGTTGGTGTTTTGTGTGCGCAACTGCTTGATGCTTGGTGAGATATGGCGCCCTAAGCAGTTGATCACAGCTAAACTGGGAGATAGTAGTGAGATTAGAGATCGAAACCACCGGCTCCGTGAGGTGTACTTAATCCACGCCAAGTTTTTGTCCATTTCCGTGTGTGGGATATTTTACTTCCCGTGGCATAGAGAGCAGAGAGAAAGGACCGACGGCTTTTAGTGTCTCTTCTAAAAGACCCAGGCAAGGTGATGTGACAGAAATTGCCCGGCAGCACTTGAATTCGAACCCCGGTCCCATCGACCGAGAGACCGACGCACTGATCTCTTCGTGCAACTTGCACTAATAATTACATATCCACGAACAATAAACATAAATGTTAAATATATTTTCCCATTTTACTGTCCGGTGAACATCAAATGACGGAGATTTCATTCTCCGGGACGGAGGTTTTTTGGCTTTGTCAAAATGACGAAGACTCCGTACGTCTTGTCCATCACTATAAGGGGGCGTCTTGCTCCTACTAGGCGTGTGGACATCTCTTAATTCCCGCGCTAATGCCAATTAGCGCCTATTCTTTGTAACAATAAATGGAAATGTATATACTAATGATGAATATAAAAAGACTGCAAGATGTTAGGCGTGATCTGTGTGTTTCAGTACAACACTGCAAATATATAATGTTTACTTCAGCCATGCAGACACACTTTAAATGCAGATGTTTCCTAACTGTTTATTTCATCTGCATATTTTTTTTCTGTTGGGCAGAACATTCTCCACAGAGACCGATAGCAAGCGCGTATAATGTTGAAACTACGAAGGAAGGGGTCTCCCCTAGCTCCTGGCGAAATGTTTTATGTGAAGTGGTGAACAGACGCGGGTTGAGCAGGTAATACTGTCAGGGATTTTATCAGTAATGGGCAGGAGGGGTCACAAATATCGAAATTGTCGGAGGATGGCAATTAACATGTCAGTCCAGAAGTTATGTAGGGAAGAGGAAGTTGGATTTGTGGATTTATGGGGAAGTTTTGTTGGGAGGGCTGATATGTACATGAAGGATGGGCTTCATCTAAGTGGAAAGGGGGCAGCAGTATTCGCGGACGAACTTTCTGCAGCAGTAGATAGTGGCATGGGTACAATGACAAGTATTTTTGGTAGTAAACATTGTTTAAACTAGAAGTGGAGGGGGTACCTAGAGGTGTCTCAAGCAGAACAAGAGGCCAATAGTACAGATAAACCAATATCAAATCGTCCGAAAAACATATCTGAAACAGGTTATAGATGCGTATGTTTAAATGCAAGGAGCATAGTAAATAAGAAAAACGAATTAAACATTATGGTAGAAGATATTGACCCTCACATAATTGGTATAACAGAATCATGGGCCAACAAAGACATAACAGATGCTGAATTAGGACTGACAGGATACGTAATGTTTAGGAAAGATCGAATAGGAAGAAGGGGAGGGGGAGTTATTTTATATGTTAAATAATCTATTCAGGCTTATGAAATAAAACTAGAAAAGGAAGCAGATTGCGATGAAGCTGTTTGGTGCAAAATTGTTTCAGGAAATTCTAAATTAACTATTGGATTAGTTTATCGAGAGGACAGACAAAAATAAAAAACGCTATAAAGGAAGTTAGTAAAGGGGAATGTATCATAATGGGAGATTTTAACCATGGACACATACAATGGAATTCTCTAGAGAGCACAGGGAGTGAGGACCAACAATTTCTATTTTTAATCCAGGATAGCTTTCTTACTCAGCACGTGCTAGAACCAACCAGGGGAGAAAATGTATTCGATATAGTTTTGCCATCACGGTTGGACCTCTAGAATACAGTGCTGGAAATATAATATCACAGGGGTTTTTAATGGCGGAAGACCTAAATGGTTACTTCAGTTCAGTGTTTACCAAAGAAGATATTAATTCATTACCAGTTGCTGATGCTAAAGTTCAGGAGGCTAAATCTTACTATTTAGGACAGTTAGTTGTAACTCCAGAAATGGTAGCTAAGAAAATAAAGACAATGAAGGATAATAAATCACCGGGAGTGGATGGGATTCCTCCAAAATTACTAATGGAAACAGTAGAACAAATCAGTATACCACTTGCAAGAGTATTCAACTTGTCATTAAAAGAGGGGGTTGATCCGTTTGAATGGAAAGAAGCAAACATACCATTATTTAAAAAGGGTTCGAGAAATAAGTCAGAGAATTACAGACCAGTGAGTTTAACGTCAGTGATTTGTTAATTATTAGAAATGTTAATTAAAGACCATATGGTGGACTTCCTCGTTAAGCATAAATTATTAAATTCATCTCAACATGGATTCCTTAAAGCGAGGTCATGCTTAACAAATATGTTATGTTTTTTGGAAGAAATCACTTAGTGGATAGACGTGGGATCGCCAGTAGATATTATCTACTTAGATTTTCAGAAAGCTTTAGACAAAGTGCCACATCAAAGATTACTACTTAAATTAAAAGCCCATGGTATCGGGGATAGCATAACTGACTGGATAGAACAATGGTGACTGACAGAAGACAACGAGTTGTAGTAGATGGAGAAGTTTCAAATTGGAAATCGGTTTTGAGTGGGGTACCTCAAGGATCAGTATTAGGACCTATATTATTCTTAATATATATCAATGACTTGGACGACAGTATAACAAGTAACGTACTGAAATTTGCGGATGACACAAAACTGTTTAGAAAGGTTAATACTGAGGGTGATAAACAACATTTACAAAACGATCTAGACAGATTAGTGAAATGGTCTGAGAAATGGCAGATGTTGTTCAATTTTGGGAAATGTAAATGCCTACATACAGGACATGGGAACTTGGTTGTAAACTATAAAATGGGAGATACTGTTCTGGGTACTATTGTAAAAGAAAAGGACTTAGGAGTTACAATAAGCGCTGATATGAAAGTTTCAGAGCAGTGTGGTATTGCAGCTTCAAAGGGTAATAACATTCTTGGATTGATTAGAAGAAACATAACATACAAGGGAAAAAGGTTAATCATACCTCTTTATAAAGCAATAGTTAGACCTCATTTAGAATACTGTATACAAGCATGGATACCAAATCGTAAGAAGGATATAGATACGCTTGAACGCGTACAAAGGAGAGCAACTAAAATGATTTCAGAACTAAGGGACCTTAGTTATGAAGAACGCCTGAAAGAATGTGGTTTAACAACTCTAGAGACAAGGAGGTTAAGAGGAGATCAGATTGAAGTTTTTAAGATATTGAATGGGTATGAAAATATTGATAGAAATATGTTTTTCTCAATCAAGAAGGATAGCAGAACTAGAGGACATGAGGTAAAATTAGTAAAGGATCAATGTAGATTGGACATCAGGAAGCACTCGTTCTCACAGAGGACAATAAATGAATGGAACAAATTGTCTACAGATTGTGTAACTGCTAGCAGCGTGAATATGTTTAAAAACAAGGTTGACACCTATCTCAGGAGGGCGGGTTATAAGTAGATGAACATTGTTGGACTCTCGATAAGCCAATGGCTTCCTTGTCCACTAGCCATCTGGGCCTTTGGCTTGGATGGCAAATCTTGTTAAATCTTGTTTGGCGGTATATTCTATTTGGATAAAAAATTTAATGTTTTCACTTTGAAATTGCGGTTTGGTGGTAGATTTTAACTCGAAAGCATTAGGGCAGTTGATTCTGGAGAAAGTGAAGAAGAGCAGGACTTAATTAATTCTACCCACAAAGCGATAGACTTGGGCTTGGCACGTGGCCGCCCGTTCTGGGTACAGTAACAATAATACCAACGTGACATTTGTATCGTCCGGATTCGTCGTGATGGATTTTTCCTTGCATTGGAGTTGCCTGTTGAGTCTTGAGTGGAGTGCTCAAGACGCCAGCCAACGAGACGATGATCAGCTACGCCGACGGGACACCACTCTCGTACAGGACACCACTCTCGTACAGGACACCACTCTCGTACAGGACACGATCGTGACACCGATACACTAAACTGTGTAAGTGGTAGTTTTGTGACAGGCAATTTGGCAAGTGGTTAATTTGGCTAGATTCCAGAAATTACAGTACCGCATTGTTAAAGCTCTATGTGAACTTGATAAGTATAATGTGACTTGGCATTTCCACAAAATTAATGTTAAAGCTGCTTCCTCAAATGGTCCAACCTTTCGCGAATCCGGTTAACTTATGTCCACATGTGTAGTGTGTAACTAGTTATGCAACTAATGTGCGTAGTCTGTTTAAAAAATGCCTATTTTTTTTCCAATCATCGAAAGAATTTACTTTAGTCGTTAGATCTAGTAAGGATCAAAATAGTGGATATCCAAAATGGTAAACATTGTGTGGGTCAGTGCTGATCATGGGCGTGACCTCGATCCTGTCACCGATCACATCACAGTTAGTTACGAAATTTCACAAAGGAAGAAAATAAAGATTTTTCAGCATTTCGATTTTCATTTCTGTTAATGCTTGAACAAGTACTAACTAATTTAAAAGTTTTTCTGATGATTTCACAAAAAAGCTACATACAAAAGTTACACAAACGAGCTAGCATGTTGCATTGGATACTAGGTAGGTTTGTTTTTGTTTTTCGCGAATTGAATATATGTTTATGTATATATATATATATATATATATATATATATATATATATATATATATATATATATATATATATATATATATATAACCTGCACATATGAGTTAAAAAAACACTTTAAAATATACCTTCTTGGTATGTACCTCGACCATCGACTGTTGCCTTGAAATTACATGCGAATACTCTTATTTGTTTGGTATATTTCTGCAAGTGCCTGTAGTAGGTTGAGTCTCACTACAGCCACGGAGATGTCAACACCAAGTTTGGTTATAACCAAGGAGTGAGACCTTTACACGGAAAGCTTTAGTGACGAGCGCCTAAGGGGGTGGCATATCATTCATCTGATGACATCTGAGACGCGGACATATATTTCCCGCCAAACGATTAGCAGAGGTAACCCGGAAAGTCTGGGAATACTTTACTGCAAATAGGTTGCAAACTGGAGAACCGAGCCATGCAGGGATGCCCACCGAAGTATTTTTAAACTGTATAAAAAATATTGCGCAAATCTAAAAATTGTCGTTTGGTGTTATATTATGTAATGTAATGGTATAAAGAAATATATCATCAAACTGGGTCAACGAGTTTCTAGTAACCGTCTGAAAAGTCTCAGCGAGTCAACAGTCACGCCACCTCACAGGTGGCGAATTAGCCTCGATTATCCAGGCTCCGTGCCGTGGCGCCACCGTTTGTCGTACACATCATCGCCTGAAATCAATGTGTACTTTTCATTGAGACGGAAATTGTGTGCACCCAGATTCTGGGCGCATACACAAATTGCTAGTTACGATGTTATCCGGGCATTTGGCTAATTCATCAAAATAAGAGTGAACTATTATCAGTTTATACGATGCAATTCGAATTAACTTTAAACTATCATTATATTGACACAAATGTCAGACTGAAAAATTTAATCAGGCAACAAATGTTTAGTGGAGCATCTCGATAATGACGCTGATTGACTGCTGGCGCTTCACGGGAACGCCTACACAAAATGCGTGGAGACAGTGGGTAACAACAAGACCACGCCTCTGCGGCTAGATTCTCTTCTCGGCAAATTCAGGCTAGCGAGAGTCGAATAAGCGAGACTAGTTACGGCTACAACGCGAAGACCGATGCGCAGTTTGCTTGATCTCAAGGTAGTCTGCCACCTTCATTGCTCCCTGGAGTCAGCCACGATTGGTCGATTGTTGACCACGATTGGTGGTGCACACATTTCTAATATCCGATCTACAACAGGGTAGATACTAGATAGTAGAGCCCCATTGAACGAGGATATATAATTACAACAATTTACCTTAAATTATTATTTTTGGCTTCGCCTCAACCTTGTCAGACCATGGTGATCCGTAATGTATCGCAAATAATTTAGCCCCACTTGATGCCTATTTTGTGTGAAGACGCACGCACGCACGCACGCACGCACGCACGCACGCACGCACGCACGCACGCACGCACGCACGCACGCACGCACGCACACATTGCATTTGTTTCCTTCTCTCTAGCAAATCTCGTGAGAGAGAAAAGGCTTAATGTGTTTCTTTTTTTTAAATAATTAGCTTTATGTTATTATATGTATCATTGTCTGCAGGAACCTTCGCCACAGAAACGTTGAGACGCGGCGTTGCCAACAACAAACATGGTTTGCTTATTTTGTGTTGTTGCGTTCTGCGGTCATGTTCCGCAAATTACGAGCCGTAGTTTTATAAAGAGTCATAATCACGCACGCACGCACGCACGCACGCACGCACGCACGCACGCACGCACGCACGCACGCACGCACGCACGCACGCACGCACGCACTCACGCACGCACGCACGCACACACGTTATTATTGTATGGGTAACTGCTCTGTTAACGAGCTGTCTGCGGTGATAGACGCTGTCCTGCACGGTTTGATGCCAGTTCTGATATCATGCGGTATTACACTGTTACGGACTTCTTTCTCTACAGCATTAATTAAAACGGCGCGTACTATAGAATTAATAAAAACGGCATACCCCGTATAATGCGCGGCCCAGTTAAAATTTGTATTAGTACGCTGATATTTCCCGAAATCGACGGATCACATGTCACGTGGTCATGCTAATAAATTACCGTTTTATTACATTAAATGTGATTGAACTTAGTCCCTACTTGGCATCAACCAATCAGGTGCGTCGCTACGAAATTACTCGATTCGGCAATTCTAGCCAGCTTCGTACGACATAATCATGCGCCGTATATCTGTCGTTTACTAACACCGTATTTTATTATTATTAGTATTACTTTTAATTATATTAAAAAAATTTAGTTCCATATAAGAAACAGCACTTCGAAAACAAATTATATTGTGCTTAGATATGAAAACACAGCATTACACTCTTCCTTATTTAAGACAGCGTCATTGTTACAATCTTTCATTACAACTAATTCACAAATCATTAGCGTAGTCATAGTATGTAGCATTTACATTGATATTCCCCATTTATTTACATTTATACTTAATAGCACTCATAGGCATATACAATAGTTCATGGTGTGTCACGTTATACTTGGACATAATGTGTCTTACATTTTGGCCCATAGTGGACTTATAAGCAAACGTCATTGTGTCTGCTTTAAAATTAACAACAATGCTGCACAACAAGGTTATTGTTTTATAAAACTTTATTAAAGTCTAAATACAAAAGCAAAATATAAAGGTACACATTCTTACCAACCTCTCTAAGACTGATGTCAGGTCCATTTCCTCTGGGGTAAAGTTAACCAATCTCTTCATGTCAACGGCAGCAAAACCCGATTCAACTTTCATTTCATCTAATTTTTAGAATGCAACGTATACATATTCTACCGATTTCTCTGCCTTGCTTCTATTGTTTGACTCCTGCCTCTTCTGGGGATCACCCAGCTCATGTCTGTACTCATCATAAAACACCTGTTTAGCATCATGTACGTCTTGATCTGCATAACATTTCATACAGGCCATTTGAATTTTCAGCTTTGATGACTGATTTCTATATGTGTTAACGTATGCCAATAACTCATTTACTATAAGTTTCTTTTGCATATTTGCATTGTCTGTACATTCTTCCACATTTACATATGTTGCTATATCAACACACTCTTGGCAGATGTTACAGGATTGCATTGCCTTATGACTGTATGTTTGCTTGAATTGATCAAACTTCATGTTGCACTTCTACATTGTCCCTCGAACTGTACGAAGACAATAATTGCATCACATGCACAACCAAGGGTGTGGTCAGTGGACCACAACAATGACAAACACTTTCACAATCACTGGTGAAATTAAGGTGGACAAGTATATTACACTACATTGTGACAAACCTAAAACCACAGACTATGACCAAACCAGTTAAAAATACAGATGTACTAGCACAACAACATACAACAGTTCATACAACAGTTCATACAACAGTTCATACAACAGTTCGACTAAGCGACAAGTCTCTCATATTATGAGAGTCCACTTCGCTTGACAGCTACAGTCATAATGACTTGCCTCTGTGTGCCACGTAGCAACGTTGCAATAGTGCGTCTTTCGAGTCATGTAACAACGTCAGGTGTGATAACAGTGCGACCTGTGTGTGACGTCATGTTTACGAATGAATCGCGGCTCCAAACGCATATCCTAGGGCAAATTTAGTATTTATCTCAAATGTCAATTATGTTTGTGCTAAATGTGGTCTATCTTTCAGTGAAACAGTGAGAAACATGCTATGACTGGTAATGAAATATAACACCGAGCGCTTCGTCAAGCAACGTGTCAGAAACACCCGCCAGCAATGTCAACAAACGTGCACACAAGGTCCACAAATGCTCCTGTCGCCCTGCAATTGCGAACAATTTCACCATAAACTTACATGGTGATGCTTCATCTTATTCACATGCAAATATTAACGTCCTATCCGTTGATAACAGCTAATTAATAATCTTTAGACATAGACGTCTCTGTCAAAAATACACCCTTTTCAATTTGAGAAGGATTGAAATGTATACCCTTTTCCTATAGGGAGTCATATTCCACAAATTATACCTTTATCAAGCTGAGGGAGTAAAACCAAATATATACCGTTTAAAGTGTAAAACATGCACTGTTTGTTGATTTGTGATATAGTATAATTCATTAACATATTTTTCATAAATTAATATCAACTAAGGTTGTGTCACGTTCCTCTGAAATGAGAGATATCAAAATGTTTACCCTTAAGTACCGAATCAGTGTGATTTGTTACTCAAAATACGTTGCGTGCTTTGCGCGCGTTGGACACACGAAACATGCAAACAAAACGTGGAATTTGTCTCAAGGATGGTATACTGGCGATGTATGTAACATGCACACACGCACGCACGCACGCACGCACGCACGCACGCACGCACGCACGCACGCACGCACGCACGCACGCACGCACGCACGCACGCACGCACTTGCCGATCTAATGGAGTTTTACGACAACCTGGAAGATGTGCTGCAGTTGATTCCAAGTGGAAAGAAAATATTTGGTCGTGCTGGAGAAGATATTGGCCAATATGGAAGGCGACAGAATGCTGGAGATGACGTAGGATGAGTGGCCGATAAAGAAGGCATCAGGATTAAAGAAGTTACATAGAAAGATCTGGAACAAGTTGAAAGTGATGGTTATCTGGTGTACGCGATCAGCAAAGAAAGAGGACGTGAAGACGATGTTAGGAAGATGGTTAAGTCAGCTTGGTCGAAATGGCGTGAGCCCGTAAGGTATCAATATATGAATGCATGTGAAATTGAAAACCAAGATATACAAAACATTAGTGAGACCTATTACGAGATAAAGTTCAGAGACATGGCTCATACGCAAGACTGAAGAGAACGATAATGAGATGAGAATGCGGAGATGGATTGCAAGGATATTGTTGATAGAGAGGATGAAACAAAGGAAGGAAGTGGATGTGCTGTGCTTAACAAATGAACTAAGAAGAATCAGATTTAAGCGGTTCTGTCATGTTGTACGTATATGTAGGTTCACAATGTGATAAAGAAAGATTGGGGGCAGGGAGAAGGCAAACGGGGGACGTCGTGAAACGGGACAAGGAAGTGGCAGAAGGCTAAGACGCGATAGACGGGGCACAGTGACGTATTTAGGATCCAGGAAAATGGGTCAAGGTTGGCCAAGCTAAGCCAAGGCATGGTATAATGTCCCCTCCAAACATGCCACTGACAGGGCATCATGGCAGATACGAGCGGCTTCGCAAACTAGTGACTTAAAATGGATTGTAGGTGTTTACAAACACCACCGGTGGTGCAAATTCGCCTTTTCACGAAAACAAGAGGTCGATAACAAGTAATATCCGGTCCTGAAAAAGGTAGTCGCGATACAGCGCCTGCCAAACATGCTCTCGTCGTCTACCAATGACAAACCGAGAGCTTCGATTATACATTCCCGAACGAAACGCTGACAACACAACAACACCGTAGGTCATCAGCGGCGTCGGTAGTATTATGATGATTATTTATTTATATATAAACGATAACGTTCGCACAAGAAACGTTATTATTGTACGGGTAAATGCTACTGTTAACGAGCTTTCTGCGGTGATAGACGCTGCCCTGCACCGTTTTATGCCAGTGCTGATATCATGCGGTATTACACTGTTATAGTCCAGCAGCCGAGGGGTGTAACCCCTTTTTGCCTGATATAGTTTTTCTTTGTTGATTGTTCATCTCTAGCATGTCTATAATGACATCCAGGGGTGTGGAGTTCTCACCCTTGAGCATTTTGAAAAAAAAAATCCAAAATGGCCGCCAAAATCAACTTTTTATCATATCTTCGCAACCAGACAAGATACAGACATGATATAAGTATTATTTTATATGTTTCCAGACATGAGGAGGAATTCGATTCTACCATAATTTATATAAAAAAATGTAAAGAAAACAAGATGGCAATCATAAGTATTCTACAAATGGTTGCCGACTATGCGAAAAAAGACTATATTTCATGTTCCGCGAACAAAAAACATAAGAACGTGACAACATTGTTTTCCATGTGTTATCATATGAGGAGAATTACATAAGATCAGCATTTCTTGAAATTCTTACCTTTCTAAGCATCAGTCCTCTTCATCTTCATCATGCAGGACGTACTTGCCGCTCTCATTTTGGCAGGCCTGTCCACCCTGGCATGCGCAAAATGATGTGCATGCCATGTCAGAGCTGTTGCAGCTGCACTTGTTCGTGGTATACGGCATTTCACTCCGACATGAGCATTTGATCAGCTTTAGCAACCCAGTTGGGGCTAACTAGGTGTCTGGGGGGGGACAGTAGTTGGACTTAGCGCAGTACTCCCCTCCTCCTGTGACCAACCATAAGATGTAGGGTCTAGTACACGTGGGTTGGGATCCAAAGCATGAAACCAAATTACTACTTGCAGATGGGCTCTGGCTACATTTTGTTCGAACGCTTCAGTTGTGGGTGGTAATGAATACAGCTTTGGTGCGGAAACCTTACTTCTGCTTACTTTACAAAACCACATTTGTTGGCGTGCTTCCATTATCGAATGATATCTTTGCTGACCATAGCAGGCCAACATGAAGTGTGTGGCCTGGTCCACTACTTCCGAAAACGGTGGTCCGCCTGTGTTTCCCAGTAAGTTGAGAGAACGTTGGCCATGTCTCAGAACTTTCAGAGCTGCAACATTGCTAACGCCAAAGTATGACGCCACAGTATCACAACCTGTGAGACTGTGAGCAGCTAGTCGATCTGGGACGATGGAGCTATGCTCTTATGCAGCTGCATTGATATCTAGGACACTTCGTCCTTGGACTGGCGAAACCATTAGAACTTTGCAGGATATACTGCCCTGGTGACAGAAATACAACAAGAGAACCAAGGCGGTACCATCCTCTACACGTGAAACTTGTTGCACAACCAGAGTGTCTCCTTCTTCCTGCGTTGTAGCCATGTCTTGACGTTTGTTTACACATGCATTTGCGATTTCTGACTGACAGACAACTAGTTTATGCTTTTGAAAGTCAGCTTTGTACAAAACCAAATCCTCGACGATGAGAGCAGTCAACTGATCTTTGTTTGTGGTGACGGTTAGGACGACGTTTTGTGGTGGCAGGAGAGCTGTGCAACGTAATGTGTAGACCCTGCTTGATCCTTTGTCCCTGCCGCGTTGGGTTGCCTCCTTAGTACTGCCCTCAGTGTATCTGTCGAACACCAGATAGACGTCACTTTTCGCCAAGTGACCGTGTAGGTAACTGCGGAACTGGACAAGGTAGTCATGTACAGTGCCAGATGTTGGCCAAGGCACTACCCAGAGGACAGCGCATCCATCGAGGAACGTTGCCTGCACATCTTGTTCAGCCAGCCGTCTTGACACTTCCACCTTAAGCGCATTCTTGAGATTGGATTTCGCTTTGGCATCCCTCATATTTCCATTTTCATCGCACATAGACGTAGGGATAGGTGATAGTTCATGGCCCATTAGCCTTTTTGCGTCAAGATCGCGTGCGCTAGACTGCAAGCCCATGGCTTTTGCATAGATGGTTTCCGTGTCAAACACTTTAGCATCTCCGACTGTAATGTGTTTCCTGGATAAAGCCACAATTTTTTGTATCAAATCATGAAATCCACCAGGCCAACTGCGTTCAAAAGACTCCATCTGTATTTTTCCCAGCAATTGCGCCTTGTCAACTTTAACCGAGGATTGATTCACAACTTGCCCAGTGACAATGTGCATCAGCCCATCTGGATGTTGCTCTGGGTCAAGTGGATCTATGCAAAGTTCCAATTTATCGCTTGGAGCCTTCCTGTCTAGATCGTCTCCTTTGATTCTTGCGGCTGTTTCTTCTTTGTGCGAAGTTTGGGCAGATGGTCGTTCGTTATCTCTCATCTCGTTCAAGTCGCCGATGATGCCATGGCAGGTATGCAAGCTGTAAGCCCAGGTTTTCAGAGTTTCCGGTTTCAGAGTTATTTCAATTATCCCACTCTGTCCATGACCACACATCATGAAGGTAGTTTCAATGGCCATGTCACTCCAAATGCCACTGAACAGACAGACCAGTGATGAAATGCGCACGAAATTGTTCCTCTACCAGCATCCTGAAAGCTCTGACATTCTGAGGATTTTTCTTGCCGCTCAGCATTTTGAGGATTTCTACGATGCCAGTTTCAGCCATTAGTGTGCCAATACAGCCACTGTAACTCTTTAGGAGGTGCATACCACCCAGTCTCAGATAGATATTACGGAGTTCGGTTGGGTTCGGCAAGTACGTCCTACATGATGAAGATGAAGAGGACTGATGCTTAGAAAGGTAAGAATTTCATGAAATGCTGATCTTATGTAATTATCCTCATATGATAACACATGGAAGATTTATTTTGTCATGTTCTAATGTTTTTTGTTCGCGGAACATGAAATATAGTCTTTTTTCGCATAGTCGGCAACCATTTATAGCATACTTATGGTCGCCATCTTGTTTTCTTTAAAACATCGAATCGAATTCCTCATATCTGGAAACATATAAAATAACATTTCAATCATCTCTGTATCTTGTTTGGTTGAAAAGATATGATAAGAAGTTGTGATTTTGGCGGCCATTTTTTATTTTTTTATTTTTTTCCAAAATGCTCAAGGGTGAGAACTCCACACCCAGTGGATGTCATCATGTACATGCTAGATATGAATAATCAACAAAGAAAAAAAACTATATCAGACAAAAAGGGGTTATGTAAAAAAAAATGCCCTTTGGCTGCCGGACTATTACGGACTAGTTTCGCTACACCATTAATTAAAACGGGCGCGTCCTATAGAATTAATAAAAAAGGCACACCCAGTATAATGCGCGGCCGTAGGGGCGTCTGCCGGGCCTAATTGAGTAATTATCTAAAGTGTCAAATACGTTAGGGCTAAATATAGTCTATGCTTCATTGGAACAGTTAAAACGATGCTATAAGTGACAATTAAAGACGGCGCCGAGCGCTCCGCCACATGCACACACGCACGAACGAACGTACGCACGCACACACAAACACACATACACGCACACACTACGAACTATTAAACTATAAACTTTCTTTTTCATATTTCATCTGTTTCACAGGCAATTGTTAATTCCCTATCCGTTGGTAACAGCTAAAGCGAGACAAAAGTCATGATTTGTGGGCTATGCACCTAATAGAGATAATAAAAACTAACAACGTGCAACTAAATTCAAGAATATCACGGCAGCGGTTTACTCAGAATGTGTTCTAAAAGTGTGAAATTCCGGTAATTTCTCCGAATGACCGAGGGCTGACATGTTAACCACAACGACCGATAAGCGCATGCGCAGGTGTAAGAAATCGAGGTAACCTGGACTACAAGTGACATATTAAAGGAGGCCGGCATACACAACACCCACGCAGTCTCAAATAAACGTGTTATGTTGCCAGAAAGAGGACTAGTTTAGTAAACAAAGTCCAAAATATGTTATTTTAGTTGAGTGTGGGCTCAAGTAGCATGGTCATATCCTATTTAACAAGATTTAACAAGATTTGCCATCCAAGCCAAAGGCCCAGATGGCAAGTGGACAAGGAAGCCATTGGCTTATCGAGAATCCAACAATGTTCATCTACTTATAACCCGCCCTCCTGAGATATGTGTCAACCTTGTTTTTAAACATATTCACGCTGCTAGCAGTTACACAATCTGTAGACAATTTGTTCCTTTCATTTATTGTCCTCTGTGAGAACGAGTGCTTCCTGATGTCCAATCTACATTGATCCTTTACTAATTTTACCTCATGTCATCTAGTTCTGCTATCCTTCTTGAGTGAGAAAAACATATTTCTATCAATATTTTCATACCCATTCAATATCTTAAAAACTTCAATCTGATCTCCTCTTAACCTCCTTGTCTCTAGAGTTGTTAAACCACATTCTTTCAGGCGTTCTTCATAACTAAGGTGTCTCAGTTCTGGAATCATTTTAGTTGCTCTCCTTTGTATGCGCTCAAGCGTATCTATATCCTTCTTACGATAATATCTCCATGCTTGTTTACAGTATTCTAAATGAGGTCTAACTATTGCTTTATAAAGAGGTATAATTAACTTTTTTCCCTTGTATGTTATGTTTCTTCTAATCAATCCAAGAATTTGATTACCCTTTGAAGCTGCAATACCACACTGCTCTGAAACTTTCATATCAGCGCTTATTGTAACTCCTAAGTCCTTTTCTTTTACAGTAGTACCCAGAACAGTATCTCCCATTTTATAGTTTACATTCAAGTTCCCATATCCTGTATGTAGGCATTTACATTTCCAAAAATTGAACAACATCTGCCATTTCTCAGACCATTTCACTAATCTGTCTAGATCGTTTTGTAAATGTTGTTTATCACCATCAGTATTAACCTTTCTAAACAGTTTTGTGTCATCCGCAAATTTCAGTACGTTACTTGTTATACTGTCGTCCAAGTCATTGATATAAATTAAGAATAATATAGGTCCTAATACTGATCCTTGAGGTACCCCACTCAAAACCGATTTCCAATTTGAAACTTCTCCATCTACTACAACTCGTTGTCTTCTGTCAGTCAGCCATTGTTCTATCCAGTCAGTTATGCTATCCCCGATACCATGGGCTTTTAATTTAAGTAGTAATCTTTGATGTGGCACTTTGTCAAAAGCTTTCTGAAAATCTAAGTAGATAATATCTACTGGCGATCCCACGTCTATCCACTTAGTGATTTCTTCCAAAAAACATAACATATTTGTTAAGCATGACCTCGCTTTAAGGAATCCATGTTGAGATGAATTTAATAATTTATGCTTAACGAGGAAGTCCACCATATGGTCTTTAATTAACCTTTCTAATAATTTACAAATCACTGACGTTAAACTCACTGGTCTGTAATTTTCTGACTTATTTCTCGAACCCTTTTTAAATAATGGTATGATGTTTGCTTCTTTCCATTCAAACGGAACAACTCCCTCTTTTAATGACAAGTTGAATACTCTTGCAAGTGGTATACTGATTTGTTCTACTGTTTCCATTAGTAATTTTGGAGGAATCCCATCCACTCCCGGTGATTTGTTATCCTTCATTGCCTTTATTTTCTTAGCTACCAATTCTGGAGTTACAAATAACGGACCTAAATAGTCAGATTTAGCCCCCTGAAATTTAGCATCAGCAACTGGTAATGAACTAATATATTCTTTGGTAAACACTGAACTGAAGTAACCATTTAGGTAAAAACCCCTGTGATATTATATTTCCAGCACTGTCTTCTAGAGGTCCAACCTTGTCTTGTACGTTTTGTTTACTCCTGACATATGCATAAAAACTCTTGCTGTCATTTTTTATGTTACATGCTAGTTTTTGCTCATAGCTTCTTTTAGATTGTCTGATTTCAGTTGTAGCTGCATTAAGTGCCTCTTTGTAATTTGCATGGTCTTCTTCCTTTCTGGTACGCCTATAAACCCTCCACATAGTTTGTTTTAGCATTATTTTTCTAATAGCCTCTTTTGACAAGTGTTTCTTTCTACACCGTTTTCCTTGTTTTTGGAAGGGAACAAATTTATCGATGATACTCTCAATTTCGTATTTTAGAATATTCCAACATTCAATTGCGGTCTTATTCATCAGCATGTTATTCCAATCTAGCTTTGCTAAGTATTTTCTCATATCTTTGTAGTTACCTTTGTGGAAGTTTCTCTTGTACGTTTTCTTATTTTTACTTTCTGATTTTACATTGATGTCAAAATGTATTTGATTATGGTCACTATTACCCAATGGTTCAAATATTGTTACATTGTCCACTAATTTTTTTTGTGATGACAAAACTATATCTAATACATTTTCTCCCCTGGTTGGTTCTAGTAAGTGCTGAGTAAGAAAGCTATCCTGGATTAAAAATAGAAATTGTTGGTCCTCAATCCCTGTGCTCTCTAGAGAATTCCATTGTATGTGTCCATGGTTAAAATCTCCCATTATGATACATTCCCCTTTACTAACTTCCTTTATAGCGTTTTTTATTTTTGTGTTGTCCTCTTCGTTTATGTTTGGACTTCGGTAAACTAATCCAATAGTTAATTTTGAATTTCCTGAAACAATTTTGCACCAAACAGCTTCATCGCAATCTGCTTCCCTTTCTAGTTTTATTTCATAAGCCTGAATAGATTCTTTAACTCATAAAATAACTCCCCCGCCCCTTCTTCCTATTCGATCTTTCCTAAACATTACATATCCTGTCAGTCCTAATTCAGCATCTGTTATATCTATGTTGGCCCATGATTCAGTTATACCAATTATGTGAGGGTCAATATCTTCTACCATAATGTTTAATTCGTTTTTCTTATTTACTATGCTCCTTGCATTTAAACATACGCATCTATAACCTTTTTCAGAGATGTTTTTCGGATGATTTGATATTGGTTTATCTGTGCTAGTGGCCTCTTGTTTTGCTTGAGACACCTCTAGGTAACCCCCCTGCACTTCTAGTTTAAACAATGTTTACTTCCAAAAATATTTGTCATTGTACCCAAGTCACTATCTACTGCTGCTGAAAGTTTGTCCGCGAATACTGCCGCCCCCTTTCCACTTAGGTGAAGCCCATCAGCCCTCCCAACAAAACTTCCCCATAAATCCAACTTCCTCTTCCCTACATAGCTTCTGGACTAACATGTTAATTGCCATCCCCCGACAATTTCGATATTTGTGACCCCTCCTGCCCATTACAGGTAAAATCCCTGACAGTATTACCTGCTCAACCCGCGTCTGTTTTAGTGTTATGACCAACTGCCTATATTTCCTAACTATGGCAGTTGTACCCTCCCTCTCTACGTTATTTGTCCCTACGTGTACTAAAACAGATCCACCCTTACCCGAGCCTACGATGTTTTTACCCTCTCAGTTATCGCCTCTATTTTGGCTCCAGGCAAGCAGACCACCACATCATCTCCCTTGTTTAAGACTCTGTCGGTCTTCCGAACTATCGAATCCCCCACAAACACCCTCGCTCTCTTCCTCACCCCCTCTATCACTGCTGCAGAATAACTCTTCAGTTCGATCTCCTCCATCACATTCTGTCCTGACCCCTTCCCTCCTGTCTCCTTCGCTCCTGTCTCCCCCACTTCCCACTCCTTTGCTCTTGTCTCTCCCACTCCCTCTCCTTCACTCCGGTTGTTTTCCCTCCCGTCTCCCCCACTCCATTCTCCTTCCCTCCTGTCTCCCCTACTCCCCTCTCCTTCACTCCGGTTGTCTTCCCTCCCGTTCCGTTCCTTCCCGTCTCCTTACGTCCTGTCTCCCTACGACCTGTCACCTTCCCTCCTCTCAGCTTCCTCCCAGGCTGCGGTGAGCTCTCCCTAGTATCTCTTGTGTCTTTCCCCACTTTATCATCTACTGTTCCCCCACCGGAACTACTGGCATAACCCCCCTGTTCCCTTCCCACCATTGCCACAACGAGCAGCCTCAGCTCTTCCAACTCCACCTCTAGTTCCTTCATCTTTGTACATCCCCTACACTCAAAACTAAAACTATCTGCCTGGACCTCAGCCCAGAACTTCTCGCACCCAGACTTGACGAAGTCCACCCAGTTACTGCAACTGCCACAAATTAAGTGCCTTGTGGCCTTTAACTGCCGTTTGCATTTAGTTTTAATTTGTTTGCTACGTTAGCCTTGAATAAGGCTGTTTTTGTGATCAAAAGAACACGTGATATTCTGAATTGTTGTTACAAATGGTTACGTCTTAGTAACTCTTATATGCGCATATGCCAAAAAACATGACTTTTGTTTCGCTTTAATAATGTTTACATTGACATTATTGAACTGTCGTGGAGTATGGACTGAACTGTGTATTGTTTCTGCACTCGGCCCTGGGTTAGGTCAGGAGTTCTCTAAAATAGTTCAACATGTCCTATATCATTCTATTTTTTCGATTCCGTTGTAACTTTATAAAGGTATAAATGCATAGGGTATAGTTTATTGACCCAAACTGAGTTATATTCGATAGAATCTACCTATTAAATTATATCTTAGTAACCATGTGTTAGGGCGATTGACATGACCCAGATAAGATTTGTATTAGTACGCTGAGACTTCCCGAAATCGACTGGTCACATGTCACGTGGTCATGCTAATAAATTACCGTTTTATTACATTAAATATAATTGAACTTAGTCCCTACTTGGCATCAACCAATCAGGTGCGTCGCTACAAAATTACTCGATTCGGCAAATCTAGCCAGCTTCGTACGACATAATCATGCGCCGTATATATGTCGTTTACTAACCTGTATTTTATTATTATTATTATTATTATTACCATCTTTATCCAGGCTCAAGATCCACAAACATGTACATATTAAAAACTTGTAGTTCCATATAAGAAACAGCACTTAGAAAACAAATTATATTGTGCTTAGATATGAAAACACAGCATTACATTCTTCCTTATTTAAGACATCGTCATTGTTACAATCGTTCATTACAACTAATTCACAAATCATTAGCGTAGTCATAGTATGTAGCATTTACATTGATATTCCCCATTTATTTTCATTTATACTTAATAGCACTCTTAGGCATATACAATAGTTCATGGTGTGTCACTTGGACATAATGTGTCTTACATTTTGGCACATAGTGGACTTATAAGCAAACCTCATTGTATTTGTTATATAATTAACACCAATGCTGCACGACAAGGCTATTGTTCTGTAAAACGTTATTAAACCTGTCATGCCACAACATATAAACAACAACGTATAAAGGTACACATTCAGCAATTAATGGAATTAAATCTCTGTGCGAACCATATGGTAGATTCCTTTCCTTGCACAAAGCATTACGCTACTGTGTGCACATCTTGCTAACACTGTCATGCCACAGTGGCCATAGCTGAAATCATCCATACAATGCACAACAATACCGATGAAACAATTTGTTTTGACGACAGTTTGAAGTGAACCAAATTCAAACATCAATCTATTTGCACTACAATTACATTTCTTGATACCATCAAACACCATTTCATACATATTGGTTGTGCTAAGTACATTTCCCAGATGTATAGTTTTCTCACATGTAGAAACATCCGTACCATTTATTACAAAATGCGGAACACCATCCTTCTTGTTGTACACCAATAGTTTGCTTTGACACATTAAACAACACATCAAGTAGTCTGACATATTTTTTTACACACCTCAATCATTTTTCGCAACCCAAAAGTGGAGAGATAACACCTCCTTGGCGAACCTCATTCTTAACACTGAATTGATTTGACATTACATAATTCCATCTAACCTGAAATTTCTGGTTTGTATACATGTAGAGTAATACTCTTACAGACCCTTGTCGATTAGTTTTTGAAACAACAAACAACAATTCACTCTATCGAATGTTTTAGAAGCATCAAGTAATAAAACATGCACGGTACTACCATTATTTACGTAACATGAATGTGTTTCTTTTACCATAAGTGTACACATTTTTGTAGACAAGCCATCTTGAAAACCAAATTGCAAAGCTGATGTATCAAAAACTCCAGTTGGTTGTTTGATTATAATGGCACCATGAAGCTTGCCTATGACGCTACCTAAGGTCAACGCCCTATAGTTATCACAGCTACCGATTATTATTATCTCTGTTCAAACGGGCAGCATCTGCGTAAGTTGCTGCTCTTCTTATGTCTGCAGCAATATGCCATACTTCTCTAGCTCGTCGTGTACATCGTCTACTTTTGTCTACTGCCCGTTTGTTCTGTTCTGCAGAGGGAGACGTTGCCCTCAACATTGTTCATTATGTTTTCTAATCTTACCAACCTCTCTGAGATTGATGCCAGGTCCATTTCCTGTAGGGTAAAGTTAGACAATCTCTCAATGTCAAAGGCAGAAAAACCCGATTCAACTTTCATTTCATCTAATTTTGGGAATGCAACGTAGACATATTCTACCGATTTCTCTGCCTCACTTCTATTGTTTGACTCCTGTCTGTTCTGGGGATCACCCAGTACATGTCTGTACTCATCATAAAACACCTGTTTAGCATCATGTACGTCTTGATCTGCATAACATTTCATACAGGCCATTTGAATTTTCAGCTTTGATGACTGATGTCTATACGTGTTAACGTATGCCAATAACTCATTTACTCTAAGTTTCTTTTGTATATTTTCATTGTCTGTACATTCTTTCACATTTACAGATGTTGCTGCACCAACACACTCTTGGCAGATGTTACAGGATTGCATTGCCTTATGACTGTATGTTTGCTTGAATTTATCACACTTCATGTTGTATTTTTACATGGTCCCTCAAAGTGTACGAAGACAATAATTGCATCACATGCACAACCAAGGGTGTGGTCAGTGGACCACAACAATGACACAATATCTTAATACAGCAGCAACACTTTAACAATCACTGGTGAAATTAAGGTGGACAAATATATTACACTACATTGTGACAAACCTAAAACCACAGACTATGCTCAAACCAGTTAAAATACAGATGTACTAGCAAAACAATCTTAGTGTGGTTTGTGTATGCTAGTGGCGCCATATTATATCCATGATAGGCCTATATCGAACATGAATAGGGCTGGGGCATCCACCGAAAGTTACTGCGTGAAGACTATTCGTTCATCGCCCTATTAAAACTGCTTACAATGATATAATTTAGTTAGTAGATATTGTCAAATATAACTATGTTATAGTTATTAGTATAACTAACTATTCAATCAACTGTATCGTGTAGAAATATCGAAAACAGTCGAGTTAGTTCAAGTATAAGACAAAATATGGCGGGCATGAAAATCTGCTGTTAATACAAGAGTTCGACTACAAGACAAGTCTCTCATATTATGAGAGTCCACTTCGCTTGACCGCTACAGTCATAATGACTTGCCTCTGTGTGCCACATAGCAACGTCGCATTAGTGCGTCTTGTGAGTTACGTAACAACATCGGGTGTGATAACAATGCGATCCGTGTGTCACGTCATGATTACGTATGATGCGCGGGTCCATACGCATATGCTAGGCCAAATTTAATATTTATCTCAAATGTCAATTCTGTTTTTCTGCTAAATGTGGTCTATCCTTCACTGAAACAGTGACAAACATGTTATGACTGGCAATGAAATACATCACCGAGCGCTCCGTCAAGCAACGTGTCAGAAACACCCGCCAGCAATGTCAACAAACGTGCACACAAAGTCCATAAATGCACCTGTCGCCCTGCAATTGCGAACAACTTACATGATGATGCTTCATCTTATTCACATGCAAATGTTAACGTCCTATCCGTTGATAACAGCTAATTAATAATCTTTAGACATAGACATCTCTGTCAAAAAGACACCCTTTTCAATTTGAGAAGGATTGAAATGTACACTCTTTTCCTATAGATATGGGAGTCATATTCCACAAATTATACCCTTATCAAGCTGAGGGAGTAAAACCAAATATATACCGTTTAAAGTGTAAAACATGCACTGTTTGTTGATATATGATATAGTATAATTCATTAACATATTTTTCATAAATTAATATCAACTAAGGTTGTGTAAAGTTCCTCTGAAATGAGAGATGTCAAAATGTTTACCCTTAAGCATCGAATCAGTGTGATTTGTTACCCAAAATACGTTGCGTACTTTGCGCTCGCACACACACACACGCACGGACGCACGCACGCACGCACGCACGCGCGCACGCACAGACTAACGCACACACGCATGCGCGCGGTTTCGGTGTGGCTGTGGTACTTGACCCTGACGTGAAGGAGAGTGTGTTAGAAGTGAGGAGTTCTTCAACATCATCTCGTGAACACGCACGCACGCACGCACGCACGCACGCACGCACGCGAGCGCGGTTCCGGTGTGGCTGTGGTACTTGACCCTGATGTGAAGGAGAGTGTGTTAGAAGTGAGGAGTTCTTCAACATCATCTCGAGAACACCTAGAGAATATGGAGGTTAAGAGGAGATGAAATTACCGTTTTTTAGATATTGGATGGGTATGAAAATATTGATAGACATTTTTTTCACCTAAGATAAAAACTACAAACTACAGGACACGTGGTAATGTTTCTGAAGGAACAGTGTAGACATTCTAACAGAGAACAAAACATTAATGGAACATAGTATCTACATACTGTGTAAATGCTAGCAGCGTGAATCTATTTAAAAACAGAATTAACAAATATTTTAGCAGGGCGGGTTACACTTAGTGGAAGAATTGTTGGACTCTCGATAAGCCAACGGCTTCCTTGTTCACTTGCCATCTGGGTGTATTGCCTTGGATCACGTTAAATCTTTTGTTAAATATCTTGTTATGCATTTGCAGAGCGAATGGAGTTTTACAACAACCTGGAAGATGTGCTGCAGTTGATTCCAAATGGAAATAAAATATTTGGTCGTGCTGGAGAAGAGATTGGCCAATATGAAGGGTGACAGAATGCTAGAGATGACACAGGGTTAGTGGCAGACAAAGAAGGCATCAGGATTAAAGACGTTACATAGAAAGATTTGGAACAAGTTGAAAGTGATCGTTATCTGGTGTACGTGATCAGCAAAGAAAGAGGACGTGAATACGATGTTAGGAATATAGTTAAGTCAGCTTGGTCGAAATGGCGTGAGCCCGTAAGGTTTCAATATATGTGTGCGACAGAAGAATGCATGTGAAATTGAAAACCTAGATATACTAAACATTAGTAAGACATGTTACGAGATGAAGTTCAAAGACGTGGGTCATACGCAAGACGGAAGAGAACGATAATGATATGAGAATGCGGAGATGGATTGCAAGGATATTGTTCATAGAGAGGATGAAACAAAGGAACGAAGTGGATGTGCTGTGTTTAACAAATGAACTAAGAAGAATCAGAGTTAAACGGTTCTGTCATGTTGTACGTTTATAGAGGTTGATAATGTTGATAAAGAAAGATTGGAGGCAGGGAGAAGGCAAACGGGGGACGTCGTGAAACGGGACAAGGAAGTGGCAGAAGGCTAAAGCGCGAAAGACAGGGCACAGTGGCGTATTTAGGATCCCAGGGTGGACCAAGCCATTAGTTAACAGTGCTATTATGTAGTGGCGGAACAGGTTATCACGAACGAACATTATCGCAAAGCCAAGGCATGGTCAAATGTCCCCTTCAAACACGCCACTGACAGGGCATCACGGTATATTCGAGCGGCTTCGCTAACTAGTGATTTAAAATACAAATGTTGTCCCTAGTGTCCACCAGGGGTAGATGTTTACAAACACCACCGGTGGTGCAAATTCGCCTTTTCACGAAAACAGGAGGTCGATAACAAGTAATATCTGGTCTTGATGAAGAAAGTCGCGATACACTGCCTGCCAAAGGCGCTCTCTCCGTCTACCAATGGCAACCCGAGGGATTCGATTACACATTATCGAACGAAACGGTGACAACAACACCACAGCTCATCAGTGGCGTTGGTCACTTCTTTCTGACCAGTGGTCGCACTGTGAGCTACACATCTAAGGTAAGTCCTTGTGTCAAATACAGATACAAATATCAATATAGCAGAGTTAGTTTTTTAAAAAATAACAAAAATCTCGTTAGGGCGGATTACACAAAAAATTGTCAGATAGGGCTCTTTTTTCTGTAGTAATCTTGTCCAATCTTGTTAAATATACATCATGTGTAGTACGTTTTCATTTATAAACAATATAGACTATTTTCAAAGCATTGTTTACGCATACAAATAACAACATGAATTTGAATACTTGCCTATTTTCTTTCCAGTGCAGCAGCTGTCTGAAAATAGATAGTTTATTTTGTATGCGCGACGCCGTTGCTAAAGATGGACGCCACGTCTCTTTGCGAAATGTTAAGCACCCTCTCCAGTGGTGACGCAGGCAACTTGAGCGCCGATGTTCCACCACAATGGTATCCAAATGTCAGCACCGACGAGTTCGACCTGGTCGGTAATGACACCAACGAACATCGGAAACTCTACAGTGACATAAATTTCTTCATGAGTCATATCATCACTCCGATACTCTGCGTGTTTGGCGTTTTGGGCAACGCTTTGATTATGACGTTTCTGCATCATCGCATGAAGACGGTATGTAACATACATTTCAACCGACTTGGTATCTTGCAGATTGTTCGGTTGGTTACTTTCTTCAATAGGCGCTGGAATAGAAACACCTTCATGCCTATTATCTGATGAATACGGACAATGTGTCAGCGAGTGACTCAAATGTACTGACAACGTTCACAACGTTCGGCTTCACATTACACACGTGTGTCACTAGTTTGAAATAATGCTAACTACGCGGCTTTCACAAAGCGTTACACTGCATACTTTGCCCGGAGCAAGGCTTCATAATTAAGTAGTCAATGTCATAAACATGGCAGCAGCCTGATATCCCTCACACAACTGTTACTTAAATACAACATATATATATATATGTATATGTATATGTATATGTATATGTATATGTATATGTATATGTATATATATATATATATATATATATATATATATATATATATATATATATATATATATATATATATATATATATATAATAGATAATATATATATTATCGCTCTCTGTCGACAGGTGGCCCCGCAGAACGCCATCGAGCGGTCGATCCTGGTCGGACTGGCGGCCCTCGCCCTGTCCGACATGTGTTACGGTCTAGTCAGTCTGCCCAGCTCCTTTCTCGGCTACTCGAGCGCTGTGTTCACGACGAGAGGCGCTCACCTCTACACGCGCATGTACAGCTCTTACGTGCGCAACGTGTTCGTCAACACGAGCACGTGGCTCAATGTCATCACGGCCGTCGGCCGCCACAACGCCATCTGCCGGCCCCTGCGGTCAAGCCGCCTGCTGAGTGCCAAGTGGGTGCGCGTTTCGGCTGTCGTGACTTTACTCGCCTGGTTGCTCATAATGCTTCCCAAGCTTACCACATACTCTGTGGTGACGTTCGAGTGCCCGGATGTAGCGTACTACATCCTGGACGAGGGCTTCCTCGTGCACAACCCCGCCCTACACCGAGGCTTGTCCGCCGTCTGGGCGACAATGACCTACTTCGTCCCCATCGCCATTCTCGGCTTCTGCTATGTGCAGCTCGTGCGCGCGCTTCGTCAGTCGGTGCGCACGCGCAGGCGCTGGCGCTGCATAATCAGTGAAAGGAACGTCAACGCCGGCAGACAAATCACGTTGATTATCCTCGCAAATCTCGCCATGTTCGTGATTCTCGTGTCGCCGTCCGAGATACTCAACCTCTGGTACCAACAGGTGAGACCGCCGATGTTTAGAATGACGCCGAAGTATAAATCAGCCAAACACATGTTACCCGAAAATCAATGAATGAACATAGCAGGCCGTTGTTTTGAAAAGATTTCTGGGAAACTTTCTTAAAATGTTACAGTTAAAAAAATTCGTTCAATCCTCATCCTACCCCCCGAGGACGGGCCTGCGTATACGTTGTACGTTACAAATCAGTTGTGCCAAAATAAATAACCCTGTCAAAATGTCAGCATTTACTTCTGATACAAAACAGATAACTAACGTTATAGATAAACTCGACGGATTCCTTACCGAAAAAGCTTTCTTGCTGGTAACAAAGTGTCGAACACAGTTGCAAATAAATTTGGTCAACAACAACAAAAACGTTGTAACATGCGAAGAAACAAACTAGCCGCAAATCATAAGGATTTAAAATCAGAATTATAACAATGACTTATGTTTCCCACAGGTGACTCCGGACACACACGCCGTGTTCTCCGTGGTGCTCGTCTGCGCGAACTTGATGCAGACGATCTATCTCACGAGCCGGTTCTTGCTGTATTGCGTCGTCAGCAGTAGAGTGAGTATGACTTGTTTATACCGAGGACTGCGTAAAATGGTGTGCATTTGTGCATGCGCCTGTGCACTTTCGTTCACTTTGCTAATTAAACTCTCAGCGCTAAGATAGTTTCAATTGTGCTGTTTCAATGTAGCCTCGTACCAATAATACCTTTAATCCGAGCAACCTCCGTAGTTTCAGGCCCGAAGCCAAGGGCGGCAGACCCCGGCGGACTTTTATTGGGCTAAAAACATCAGTACAAAAAGCTCCACCTTTTATTAAATACGACCAATCCCTCTTTATGCGTCCATGCTTCGTCAGTTGTTTATTAGGGACGGAAGGTCGGCCACGTCAACACCAAGGTTTTCGCAGATCAGTTGGTGTATATTTTTCTTTGTTTCCTTCTGTTTTTCTTGCGATCAGTGGGTGTCCACACAATTAATATTGACATTGGTTCTTCTTTGTGGCGATAGTAATGACCAGGTAGTTGGATGCGTCACATTAGGATCGTATTCGAGAGCTATGTCCACATACTTTCGTTCATTGGTTGTCATCATATTGCTCCAATGGAAATTGAGACAATTCCACACCAGTCTAGTGTAGCTCATTGTGTCAAAAGAAGGATATACGCTAGAAAGAATACAGAGAAGACCAACTAAACTGATTCCAGAATTGAGATACCTTAGTTTTGAGAAACGCCTAACAAGAAAGAATGTGGCCTAACAACACTAGAGACAAGGAGATTGAGAGGATATAAAATACAAGTCAAGCTCAAGATGATCTTATTATATGTTGTTGTTAAATTTTGAAATGTAACATTATTTTATTTATTATTCGGTTATTTACCATGATACAATTGTTCATACGTTCACGTGATACATGTTGTCATTATTTGTTACAACATGGTGTTGCAGACATTGATCATGGTTCCCGTTTTTTGCATGTTCGCAAACGAAATAAATTATACAAACACCTGTTCCCGCTTGATTTATATATATATATATATATATATATATATATATATATATATATATATATATATATATATATATATATATATATATATACATATATACATATATACATATATACATACATACATACATACATACATACATACATACATACATACATACATACATACATACATACATACATAGATATATGTATGCATATGGGCAATTCAATCGTGACGGACGTTACATTCAGAGAGGTCGGAGGTCATTCCAATTGCCCTGATTGCTAAAGTGAAAGCTAAAGTGGTACCCCAGGAACGTGGCCCTATGGATGAGACTTGCCAATGTCCAAGTCTATTTAGTACGACAGGGAAAAGTGCCTAGGAATATCTATGGCTTGGTGGGTAATCGGAAATGTGTGCGTGACTCTCCAGGAAAGAGTTCATCGTCATATTCAACAACCCACCAGTCACCAACTTGGATTGGCTCCTCTTCTGTCGTGTCAGTAGGGCGCTCATCAGCAGGCAGATGAATTTCTTCGGAAGTTTCCACTGCATCATTTGTCAGAACGAAAGGGACACAACGACCATCCTCAATGGTGAGGTAGTGGAACCGAGCAATTCCTTTGATGGCTGGGACATCGGTGAACACCTCTTTCAATTTGAGGGCCTCATTTCTTTTTTCTATATCGGATGTAGTCATTTCAAGGACACTGACCTGCTCCCAGCCACCTCAACAAAGGAAGACGCGCGGTTCACCACTATTTCCTTCCTTTGTTTCACTGCAGTCGACACGTACCGTTTTACAGCGCCACCTATCCCATCGACAGGCCCCTTGCCGTGAGACGTGGCAAAGAAATTCCAGTGAATATTCATGTTGTGTTTTTCCTGTAGCGAGATCATAGCAGCTGCTATGAAGCGGTTTGGAATTGCGACGCTGATCCATCAGACCAAATCGATACAGTTTTGACTGAATTAGGTATCATTTCCAAGAGCATGTCAAGGTATGCTATGATAGTGTCTTTCGAATGTGCAAGATTATCGGATGCTATCACAATCGATTGGAGCATGCCAGTATGCCACAGGGCTGCTGTAAAAAGGCTCACTTGATGTTACAGCCAATGAGCACGTTGTGTCTCATCCTGGTATTGATACGTATAGTTTTTTTTAAAGTCAACCTGCAGCAGTGCCTTATTCTCACTACCTTCAGTTGCTGCCCGCTCCAATTTATAAGCTGCTGCCTGCTCTTGTTTACTGTAGCAGTGCTCCATAAACTGGGGCAATATAGAGGAAATGTAGGTGCGCAAATCATCAGTTGTTCCCTCTTCCAATACCTTTGAAAGTCTCTCATCCGAATCATTCTATCAGACAAACCAAGTCACTTCCGCTGCATCATCCATATCAGTCATGGCCGTGAAAACTTTCCCGTCCTTGCAGTTTTCGCAGTTGTTAAACCAACAGTCTCTAGAGGCTGGACTGCAAAGTAGTTTCTACGGAAGTTCATTGTTATAGTGCGGTATGTTTGGACAGTGGGCGAAGAATACAGTTCTCATGATATTTGCAAAGGCAAACATTATGGGGTAACTTGTTGCTGAGCTGTACGTGGAGAGGGCGAAGAGAAGCAAACTTGTTTTTTTCCGATCTTAGCATCTGGATATCCCTCGGTAAACATAGCGAAAACTTCCATCACCGAAGATGTGAGGTGCCTGGCTTGGACACTCTGTTTGGTTCCATCCTGGCCCCGGACTAGGACTGTATCCTTCACACCCGGAGCCTGTCGGCTTATGTCCTCCCGTTCGTAAATAGTTTGTTTCTTTGCTCAGAGCATTACTGTCTTTCCGAGTGCTTAACACCAGCTAATGTTCTGAACAGTATCTGGCAAACAGCTTTTTTCCGTTTAGGTTCCAGTGCTCATTTAGCACGGGTCATTGCTTTACCCAGGGCCTGGGCACTTTTGAAGGCATCCGGCCTTTGTTGTCTCTGCTCTTCCCATTGCTCTTTACGTGAAGCTCTTTGCTTTGCCACACGCTCCCTGGTCTGCTCTCGTCTCTCTTCTACGATCTTCTTTCGGGCGGATTCAGGCATCTTCCTTTCCTCTTCTTTACTCTTCTGTCTACTAAGTACGGAAGTACGGAATAATTGTGGGTAAAATATCATGATGCTGCAGCTGCCATCTGGTGATAATTAGTGAAACCACCTTTTCTTCTAAAGATGCTGAATGACTAAGACAATAGTAAAGACTTTTCATGTGTTATAGGAATGTGATGGACGTTACTGAATCCACTTTTTCCTGTGACGGACGTTACATGTGACGGGTGGTACGATTTATTTTCTTTCCTCTCTCAAATTAAAATCACGTAATTTCAAGACTGACTGACATATTTATTAACTTTGCCTTGGCTAGTGCTAAGAGAATTAGAAACGACATGTTTAGATACCTTCAGATTTTCTTCTCACTGAAACAATTCTGATTTTTTGTGAAGGACGTTACACTGACTGAACACATTGCTTCAAATCCAATTTTTGGCTACCTACTTTCAGAAAATATTTTAAACTTCCTTATTCTTTAAACTGATGCTACTGACATTATAAACTGAGTGAAATGAAGCGTCAAAGCCAATTTGGTGTAGGTGATTTGAGAGGCTTAATATTCATATTTTTGGGTAATCTGTAGCCTTGAAATTATGTTATATGTGTTGATGCCAGAACCATGAGGAAAAATATGTGTCAACAAGAATGTTCTGTTTTTCTGAAAATAAGGGGTCTTGTGAATAAATTTTGAAATAATAAAATTTTATTTTTCCCTTCATGTCCCTTGAGTCATGGAATATATATGTTTATATATATATACATATATATATATATATATACATATATATATATATATATATATATATATATATATATATATATATATATATATATATATATATGTTTATATATATACATATATATATAATTTATATATATATATGTTTATATATATACATATATATATATATATATTCCCTCTTGTCCCTTGAATGTATATATATATATATATATATATGTTTATATATATGTTTATATATATGTTTATATATATATATATATATAAGTGTATATATATATATATTATGCATTCACATAGTGTGTATGCATATATGTCTTACCCTACGAGGTGCAGTATTGCAGCTGTGCTAGGCGTGTTCACTGTAAAGTCCAGCCGCGGCGTAATTGTTAAATCCATCACGTGACTGTTTGCCAGACAACCAGGTCCGACAAGCTAACAAACATGGCCGCTGCGATTACAAGCAGTCGGATTCCGTCGCATTCACGCACGGTCCGCTCACCAAATGAGAATGTATATCTTTCTTATACCACAGTTTCGACGGACTTGGACCGTGTTTCTGCGCAGCCAAACTCGGGGAAAAACGTCGAAAACTTACACAGTCAAGTCGATGTCGCGGACGAAATTACTTCACCTCAACCCTACCTCAACCCAGACAGAAACAATGCTGTAGGACGTCTTTGTTTATATAAATTCATCTTTGATGACTACTGGATTTAAAAATGCACGTAAAATGTACTGTATGTATATAAGAATGTACTCACATCCATCTTGAGATGTTGCGGAAAGCAATATTACTCTGACTTATTAGAAAAAAAGAAGGAAACATGGAAAATGACTAACAATCTGTTGAATAAACAATCAGCAAAAAGTCATCATATCCCTCTGAATTTAAATGCAATGGATTAATTATTTGGGGGGAACAAAAATATTGCCGAATATTTAAACAATTGTTTTGTTTGTGAATGCAGGATCCTTATCATCCAGAGGTATACCTACCTGTAATACATAGGTTGTGTATTTCTTGGGAGATAAAAGTGAGGATACCGTATTTTTGTTTCCAGTCAATGATGATATATTGTACGTAATGCTAAGAATTAGAAATCAAAAGGTTATGATGGCATTGATATATGTTTAGCTAAACAAATCATTCATTACATCACATTACAAGTAATTAATTACATTACAACTCCATTAAGGAATATGTGTAACTTTTCTTTGGAACACGGTTTGTTTCCAGATGATATGAAAATTGCACCACGAGTCAT